>PNEQ01097999.1:0-12383 GCA_003012365.1 Medauroidea extradentata
CGAAATTATCATGGATTTTGCAATTTAACAAAAGCATTTATTGTAATTAACTGAGTAAAGAAACATTGACATTACATATATGGGATGATGCCTAATAATGCGTTCTTTCGGATGATATATTTCATAATTAGTGTTTATAAATGTTCATCTACATTTAACACCTTTTTTTAAATTTATCACGAAATTACCCAGGTTTACCCTATTAGGCACACTCACAATGCGAGGAATCAAAATAAAATTAAAATGCTTTGATTAATTTCGTTAAATATTATTATTTCTGCTGCAACCTTAGACTCCAAACCAGCTGTGCATGTCCTCTCAACTAATTTTACGCCGTCGACTAACGGTGGGAGACTTTCTTCATTAGTCGCATTTAGTTTAACGGTGAGCCCATCAGTGCAGAGATACGTGGATCACCTCGTCCTATGTCGTCCTGTGTTAATTCTGGTGCAGACGGTCCTCGATTGCAGTGATCGACGGTAAATTCGGGTGCATAAGGGTCTAATGGTTTGTGCCGCTCAAAATATCCCTCTCTCTCTCGCGCTCACACATTCGTTCTTCGCTGCGACGTCTTTGTTGGTCGCAGGTCGGACTTCGTTCCCGTTCTCGCCGCTCTTTGTCGGCGCTTCGTTTTTCGTCTCGCCTTCTATCGCGACTGATTGACCTTAAAACAGCGGGAATCACGCTTCGTTCGACGACTGACTTCTACGCCGTTCCCGATGGTAAAACTTCGACCTTCTTCTCTTGTTCCAGGAATTTCGAAAGCCATTGTACCCCTGGTCTCTACGACTCTTATAATTCGCCTCGTCGTCTGAACGGTAGTCTGTCGTACTCGACATTATGTTCACATGCCTGTCCCGTACCTCGTCATCATCTCGGGAAAATTTCGGCCCACTTTGGAATTTTGGTTTTCCGGCGTTTTGTTTCTGGAAATCGTAACATCTCTGCTGACGTTTGTGTCTTTCCAGTTTATCCACACGTATAAGCTTCTCGCGAAACTCAGTTAAAGTTAGGGTATACTTGCCCACTAATGCCAGTTGGTAAGCGATAGGATTTGTGTGGTTAGCATATTATAAGTTCTATTTCCGACATTTCCGGTGTTATGTGTCGGCTACGCTAGAATATCGCACTAATGTGCTCGTCCACTCGTTTGTTGCTGTGTGGATCGTAGTGTTCAGCGTGCAATTGTGACCTTACAAGGCCCTGAGTATGGGATCCCCAGAAATGTCGTATAAACTTATCTTTGAAGGATGCGTAATCTCTGGTAGCGGTTCTCTCAACTTCCCACCAATAATTAGCTGCATTTTTCAGCGAGAAACTAAGGTACCTCAATCTCTCCTCTAGCGGGATTCTGTAACTCGTTATCTGTGAGAAACCGATCGCAAACAACAATTAAAGAGAAGTTTCGTTATTGGTTCACAAAGTGGTATTCTGTAAGATAAATTTAACGAAAATATGTTATAATATTTATAAAAAAAATCGTTTATAATAAACTTGGGAACCTAGAAAATTCGTAACTTTAACTAGGAGTGGGAGACCCCTCGGAATCGTTGTTTCTATGAACGTCGCTAACGTGTTTATGAAAACATTTGCGTGTTACTAAATATTGGTGGCATTTATTCCGTTATTAAATATTTTAAGGTGATATTTATTAGGATGTTAATATTATTTACTTCGCAAATAAATGCAGCCTAGATTACTACGATAAGTATTTGTGCATTTTTTTGTTATGCATTTCTAACTCAGATGTTTCTTTATGCTTGAGAAACGTTCTGTGAAAACCAATTTGCTTGATTTGTTGTACATAAAGTGTGAAAATATATATTGTAGAAATTGAAATTAGTCGGTAACATGCTTCGTAATGTACGAAATATATAGGCTTCGATGAATACAATGTTTCAGTAATGTCGCACATAACCTTAGTATCGTGTTCGCAATCTCTTCACCAAGTTCTTGTTCAGCATTTATAGCAGTAATTTACGAAGTATGTACAATTTTGAGGGTAGAAACATTAAATATGCAGTCACGTTGACATTCTTCACAAAGTGAAAAATAGGAGGCTAATTATATTTTTTTATCACATAAGTCATAACCTTTAAGGAATATTTGAAGTGTCCCTGTTACGAACAGTTTATTTACGAACTGATTTAATTTTAATAGTTAATATTCTGCAATACTTGTTAAGATTATAAATTTTACCGTGTATTACTTTGTCAAATATAACTTTTTGTTTTTCTGCATGATAAATGTAAAGAATAGGCATAGGCACTCATCGTGTATCGGCCAAACTGCTTATTCATTGTAGAGGTACAGTTTCATAACTAAAATTGTTTGTATAGTGGTTACAAGTAGATAGTACTAGTAAAAAAAATATTTGTTAGGTAAGGTATTTACATAGGTACCCTTACCTGTTATTACATTAGGTTATTTATGGTTAGGTTACATAACCTTAACTATCCTACATAAACCAAACGTACAATTTTTTTTACATAGGCCTACTAGCAATCGCAATAAAGAATTTTCATTTATAAACACCTCTAAAATCAGTAGTTCGGCAGGTACACGATTAGTACTTAGGTATTCTTAATATTTACCTTCAACTTTTATATAATTTTTCAAAGTGAAGAGAGAGAAAAGGCAATCTATTATATTATGGCACATTATTAGAAGTACAGATAGGCCTACATCATAATTCAATTCAGTATCCAACAAACATGGTTACAATCAGTCATCCAGTCACTTCAAGTACACTTTCATTGTTAATTTTAAAATCCTTAAGATTTACATAATGTGTTTTCAAAAGTATTTACTTAACTTATGCAACAATATTGTGTACTGGAATGTGATCATGTCCTCAGATTACAGTATCAGATATGTTATCTGAAGATTACAAGAAAGAATATACCCAGACCAACTTGCAAAAAAACATGCAGTTGATATTGAGAACATCAACGATAAATGTACAGTGATGCTACCGGTATTTAATTACGCATGAAAGTGGGATCTAAAAAAACTGTTGTAACTTAGGCCCTACAATCAGGCATTGTATTCTGTAGATAGAAAGTTTGTAACTTATTTGTATGGTCATTTGAACTTACGTTATGTATAGCTTAAATTAAGATGTTTGTAGGCCTACCTCCTTTGTGTGTGGAATAACCAACAAACAGATTGTTAGGTTTACAAGTAAGTCTGATAAGAGTATTGATGTATACAGATGGAAAGCTCAGGAGATAGAGGAACCTTCAAAATACAAGTAGGTCTAGGCTTACAGGTTGTTCTATATAAACTGAGCACTCAACAGAACTTAGTAATTAATTAAAAATATATTACATTGGGTCAATAGCCAGTAGGCTATGTGTTAACTTTTGAGAGTATTGAAACATATACATCGGTCTTTAGGTACATGGAAGCTTTCATATTAAAAATAGTAAAGATGGCTACAAAATGCTGAAAGAAAACTTTACGCAGTGCTCACTTTATCGTGAATGGCCCATACATTGGGAGACTGTTTCAGATGGACTTACGGTGTAGAAAAGCAGCTATATATAGTGGTGTCTAAAGGGAAAAGGAATCTAGGTATGCTGAGAAGTGTATTGAAGGTAGTAACTAGTGCAGTGTAAGAAAAGGTGTGTATTACAATGGTGCAATGTTACAATATGCAGGTGCAGAGTGTAGCCTGCACATGCAATTAGGGGTGCAGGAGCTGGAGTAGGTACAAAGTCAGCAGTCAGATGGATAAAGGACAAATGGAGAATGTAAGGGCAGGTTGGAGAGGACAAAGGGAACTTTCGACCATCTGTGATGCCGAAGGAATTGAGGTGGAATTCGTTGAAGGGAAGGAGAAGAGTAGAAAGGCTGGTTAGGATGTAGGGCTTCAAGGTGTTAATGGAGAGTGGCTGGGCTAAGTAGGACTGTTTGTTAACTATGGCAGAACATAGAGGAATAGATAAAAATAGAGACAATATTAAGACAATGAGCAGAACAGAGTGAGGTGGGCAGTATGACATGTGCTTAGGAGGTTGGTGTGGGAGTGGAATTTATTTTCGGAGGAGTTGGTAATGGTTAATGGGGTTGGAAAGTTTATGAAAAGTTTGATAGGTGAATGAGGAAGAACTTGCAACTGGTACCATTGCCTAATTGTGAATTGGAAATTATTATTATTTCATAATGCTAATGCTTCAAATTTTTTTTATAATTGTATGTTATTACTAATGACTACAGTGATGCAATCTGATCAGTTCAGTGTGGTGGCTTATACTGGAAAAAGGAGTGGGGAGGGCACTACATACCCTTTAAGTCATACGTTAATAACATAAATGTTTTAATTTCTGTAAGTGTTGTATCAAAATTTTGAGTAAGAAACGCATTAAATAGCACAATTTTGTATCTGACAACTTAATGTTTCCTCTGGTGAAGGATCATTGAACTACTTTTTTTTACTTGAGGTGTGGGTATATTAACTTTGGAAGTAATGGTCTTCAACAGTCCCCACCCCACCCCCCTTTCACACCAGAGAGATTCATCACCTCAGAGTTATTTCGGCTACACCTAAGTCAATCATCTGATTTCTACTTTAGTGAAAAATGTTTCACAGTGTTAGAAGTGCATATTAGAAATTAGGAAGTTTTATTTCTTAAATATTTGTAAATGTATTTTATTAAAAAATATTATGCCATTTTCGCTACTTAGTTAATTTGCTGAAATTTCTTTATCACAATATTTAGCTAACACCATGTCTTTTTTATATATGAAAATTTGGGTTATGTAGTTAACAACTAATGTCAACACCCTGGAAGTGATTTTTTTTTGTATCTGCTGTATTTTAAGGTTACAAACTATAAGACTCACTGCAACAGTAGTAGTGAGGCATCATGACCTTTTACTGTGCTATTTTTATATTCATCTTCTGCTGTTCATTTTATCCCAGGATGGCTGAAGGTTTCCTACAATGGGATTTGCTGTTTCTTGAAGCAAGAGTTCGTATACAGGAGAGGCGCGTGGAACGACGACTTCTACACGATGCACAGAATCCCTTCACTCTTCCCCAACATGAATTTTCACAATTATTCAGACTCACACCAGATGTAGCAATGGAAGTTACAGAAGTTCTAAGGAACATTTTGGAGCATGAGCGTACAAGTGGCTTGACCCCTGAAGTACAGGTTAAGTGTATGGTATCATGAAAGCAAAGCTATTTTTTTAGTTTTTCGTTTGCTCACGCATTACACCCAACCAATCCTTCAAACCTGAGAAAACCCTTCAACGAGCCACAACAGTGGCGTGCAGTGAAAGATGGTTGGAAGGGTTTGCAAATACTACAGAACAGGTATTTTGTAAATAAAAATATTTTTAATTTATGTAAAATGCTTATTTGTCTCTAATTTTTCATATAAATAGTGCATTTTCAATTTTTTTTTCAATGTTTAGGTTTATATTTTTTCTTTTCATTTTGTTCTAGATGATTCATATAACTTATTCTGTAATTTTAAATGAATTTCTGAGCTTTGTTGTCTCCTGTGTACTGACATCATGAACAGCTCTGCTATCAATTTCCATGATGTTACGTGTGGCAGTATCAACATACTCTTCTTACTAGATACTTACTAAATTCTTATGATGTATACACAATTAACCTTATAACTTGCTAGTGAGAATGTGTACTTTTTTTATTACTTATTAGCTTGTTGGATATTTTGTTATCATTGGCGTGTGAACTAAACCTTGGTGGTTGCCTTCCTGCCAAAACTCATTCATTGGACATTGAAGCATATTACAAGGATCAAGTTGTGTTGGCATTTTGGGTCCATCACTATCTTTGAGTGAACTGATCGCATAGCTTCTCTGTAGTTAAATGTCAGTTATTGGAACATTGTTTTCTCTTTCTAAGGCCAGGAACTCCTCACCCCTTGAACTGTTTGCTCTTAGCTGCTTTATTTTAAGATTCCACTGTATCCCTTACGTCAAATTCTTGGTTTTTTAGTCGTTATATTACTTATAGAGTAAAATAAAACAGGTTTTCAAATAGAATCAAATTTATATATGTGTTCTGTAACATTTTTGAACTCAACTTGTATTACTTCTTAAATGCAATTTGTAAACTGCGAGAGAAAACAGTTGGTATACTGTTTTTCTTTCACTTTTTACAAATTGCGTTTAATGCATACAGTGAATTTTGTGCTGAAATGTTTAACGTATGCATGAAATTGGTTCTATCTAAACACATTTATTACTTACAATCTAAAACAAATGTTACTACTTAAAAGCCAAGAATTTGTACGTCTGGGGTATAGTAGAATCTTAACCTGTAACTATTACAGTCAGTTTCAGTGCTGATTTTATCTGTGTTACCTACCAGTAGGCTTAGCCTATATGTTTGTGCTATTGAACAGGTTTTCTGTAGTGTCTGTTGTGTATCAGTAAGCCTGTCTTGATTTACCACAAGACTTGTAGTAGTTTACTCCCACTCGTCGTAGCGATGTGTTAGGTACCAGATCTATATTCCAATATCTGTAACAAAACATTACATGTGCGAGGTGTACAGCTTACAGCCTAGAGAGTGGCTTAGGCCTACATCTGTTTCTTCAAGAATGACAGGTTATCAATAGATACAGGTAACATAGTTCTCGTCTGCTGGCCGTCAGACCAACAACCTGAGGTTGATTCCTCAATCCTTTCCACTGCTGCTTCCCAGTAGCATGGTTTTCCTTTTCTTCGTTCCCGTTCATCTCTATTCATTTTTCATTCTACGCATTTACCCTCTGACCCTGCCCTGTATGATCATGGCAGCTCGTGCCATGTCACCCACATACTTCCAGTTTCAACACATCACTCTTATCGTTTTGTACAATTACACTAAACTTTTATCATGATGATTGACACCATGCCAACTTGGGCGATGTCAAGACGTATGTTTTTTTTTTCCTATCAGTAAATATTGTGATTCCTTTCAAACAGGTTTTCTCAGCTTTAAATTTTTACGCGCAAGGGTCATACCAACGTTCTGTTGGCAACCAGTCCGTGCTTAATATAAGTCAAAGCTCTGTGAGCAGATGTGTGCATGGCGTAACAGATGCAATAAATCGCCGTCTTTTGAGGACATGGGTCAAGTTCCCTATGTCAGCTGAAGAGAGAGCTGCTGCACGCAGAATGTTTTTGGAGGCCGCACAGCCTTTTAAAGGTGCTATTGGTGCTATTTATTGCACCTTCATTAACATCCTGGGGCCCCAAGACCACGAGGAGGCATATGTCAACCACCATGGAAATCACTCGTTGAATGTGCAGGTTGTATCACCGAAAATAATTAGGCTATTACGAACTACAGTAGTTTTAAAATAATTCAATGGCATTGTTGGTGACATTTTTTATCAGGCCATTAGGCAGTAAATTTATTAACCTCTGTCCACCAGTTAATGTACGTATGTTATGGTGGTGAATGCTGCTGTATTGTCATGCCTACTTGTATAAGGCTAAACCTGACTTTATATCAGTATATATTTTGTTACTTAAAAGGTCACAAAGGAAAAATATGATTTTGTTTTTCAGGCATGTTTAAGCTTCCAAAAAATTCTCACATTCAGTCTTAAAAATTTGACTTGGAGTCATAAAACTAAAAAGTAAATAACTTAATTAACGTTCACAATAATAATTGCAGTGTGGCCTCCCTTATTGTAATATGTGGTGAAAATTTCACGAATTCAATGACCTGCATATTAAAATCAAATATCCTATGCATGCTCAAGCCCTGTCTATTAGTTAATCGTCTGCTGTTCAACTGAGTAGCAGCTAGTTAACAAATAGTCGGGCTTAAGTATACATAGGATAATTTTTTATAACGTGCAGGTCATTAAATTCGCTAATTTTCACAATTTCTATTTTATTCTACCTTTAAAGGAAGCGTACTGCAAAAAAAGGAAAGATTAGCACACCACTAGTACAGTAGAGGTCACTTGGTACTTGCACAGGTTATCATCAGGTCCGTATCGTCGCCTGTGTCTACCTCATAGGCAAAACATGTACAGTATGCTTCAGTGCAAAAATTGCATTATAAAATCAAGTAAGTACTTGAGAGAGAAGAAAATTGCCTAATTAAATACATAACACTTTAATTTATAAATATGTACACTTTAAATTTAAAAGTAATTTATTTGTGCATACATGCTGTCTCCATTGTAAATGGACATAACTTGCAGATAGTGAATCCAGACTTGAAAGTCTTAAATGTCAATGCTAGATACCCTGGTGCTAGAAATGATGCCTACATTTGGAGTCAGTCCGCTATCTGCAATGCCATGGAATTTCATTACAACCAGGGGGAACGTCGTACACGGCTTATAGGTATGTTCAGTATTTACACCATATCTATTACAAGTGTTTGCCATTGCCTGTAAGTTTACAGTGGAAATTATTATTTTATGTTAGTTTAGTGTGGACTTAATGTAATGCACTTGTACTCTGGAATGCAAAGGTGATGCTGGTTACCCACTGGAGCCATGGTTGATGACACCCTTACCTCGCTACCCAGAGGGTACCCAACAATTTGCGTACACTCAGCAACTTTGTAAAGCGAGAAATACAGTAGAGCGTTTCTTTGGCTGCTTCAAGTCAACCTGGCGATGCCTCTCGTATCAGCGCATTCTTATGTATGAACCTGGACTTGCAGGCAGAATTGTAAATGCCTGTGCAGTGCTACATAATATCAGACTTCACCACAGGCTACCTGCAGATGAATTCAACAATGCACAAAACTTATGCGATGTCGGAATTCTTCATGATCTTGACAATGTTGGTAAAGGTGGCCCCGTGCAGTTGCCCAGAGTATTCAAAAACAAATCATGATGGAAAGGTTTGGCGAACTTCCTGATGGGGATGACTAGGTTACAGCATACTCATTTATATTAGGTAAGTTTTGTAATGCCTGTCATATTACACACAATTGTAATATGTAAGGGTTTCCCTCTACTGCAGTAACTTGGCAAAACATAAATTATATTCAGGATAATGTTGTACTATTTTGACAGCAGATGCAACCAATATAGCGGTCCTCAACATTGAGGTGGTCTAGTTTTTATTTATAGCTAGTTTTAGTATTTCAGGTTTGTACGATTGGTAAGACCTATTAAAGTTCCAAATGCATTATTCATATAATTTAAATATATATGAAATTTTTAATTGTATTAATATTTTACAGTTCTTTTTACGACATGAGTGCTTTAAGCTATCAACTTCAGCTTCGTAAGACTTTAAAATGACTATTCGAGGTTCAATATCACATAATAACTAACTCTATTAGAAGCAACATAATGGAACTTTTTAACCATTGCTATTGTACCAGTTCTCGGGGCATACGTGAAAGTAAATAAAGCCATATGGAATTTGAGACATTGGTTCAAACAACCGCATATATCTCATTTCATTTACATATTTAGAAATTGTTAGTGTGATATTGCTTACATGTCGATTTATTCACAGATGATAAAATATGCCCTACCAGTCCTACCTAACTAAACAACCAAACTTCTACAAAGTCCAACAGCATTATAATCAAAAGAGAAAAATAATACGACAAAAAGCACAGCTCGTCGCTCCTGTTACTACTTATTTATTCTATTGCGCCGTTGTGCTGATAGTAGTTACTGGAAAGCGAAAATTAACCATGCACCAAATAGGCAGTGTCGTCAGGACATTCTCTATGTTTCGCAAAACATTTTGAGAAAATACTGAGGGGCGAAATGGAATCGTGCTCTGTAGCTGAAAGGACTATATAGATTTTTGACATTCAGCGGAACACCAAGTACAGTTTACGTCATTGTTTGTTGTATAATTTCATGAAACATGATGTCTGTACTGATTTTAGGGTTATGTAAATTTATTTTAAAAAAAGTGAAATTTTTGTGTATTAATTAAAAAAACCACTCGCTTAAACTTGTTTATGGTAAAATGTTTAATTTCATTCTATTTTAATCTCTCGTTCAGCAATTTGCATTAAAATAATGTTGCCTCATAGAGGTTTAATGCATTTTTACCTAACATTTTCTTTAAACATGAATATAATAATTTTATAATGGTGTAAATAACGTGTATTTAGCAAATTTGCAGTTTAAAACTTTCATGTCAAAAAACCCTATTCTTCATTTCACTGTAAGACTGATAAGTGTAAAAATTTACATATACATCCTGTATATCATTGACCTATGCCATATTAAGCTCAATGGTGAATTACAGCTATATGCTGACGATGCTGTTGTTTTCTACAAATGCAACGAAGACATTAACCAAACTCTTTAACTTTTGCAGAATGATATGAATACATTATGTGAATATTTCAGTGTTTAATGCTAAGAAAAATTCTTATGTAATATTCAGTACCATTAGAATATCTACATTAACCCCCACTGTCAAACCTATATTTCAGCATATACCAGATAATGAAACAATTAACTTAAAGTACTAAGGCTTAATGTTTGATAAAAGCCTCATGTGGACAGATCACTGTAATCATGAACTAAAAAAATATATTACCTGATATTGGAGCCATCAGAAGGCTCAATGAGCATGGAGTGCCTAGTAGAATTAAGATCCAAGCATACTATTCCTTGATCCATACCCATCTACAGTATCAGAGCTTAATCTGGGGTTTGTCCAAACAATATGTAAATAAACATTTACAAACTGCACAAAATAGAGCCTTAAAAACTGTTTTTGGTCTAAACAAACTGTATCATACACAGGACCTGTTTGTTAATAATAACGTATTGCCTAACAGAGGAATATGTCTTCTAAATACACTTCCTGCCATTCATTGACTGATGTATAACACAAAACTTAAATTCTAACAACTTCACACCTATTCAACCAGAGGATGTGAAAACTTATATTTAAAACAAGTTACGACAAGTTATGTTTACTTTGCTTTAACCTTCTATGGCATCAAATATTTCAACTCACTCTCTGAAGAAATCAAGATTATAAAAAAAAATTCTGTTTAAAAGAAAGGTTAAACTTTGGATTATGGACACCATTAAGAATTGGGACAACATTATTACCCTTAACTTTATCCTCACAACATTCTAAATGGCTTCTTTATGACCATGCATATTTCTCTATTGAGCAAATACTGTCATTGCATCTTCCTGTAAGGCCTATGCTATTCTTGAACATGCACTCTAAACTTAGGGTTATATGTATGAAGAATGTACAACAGTATGCCTCTATTTCTAAAAAATAGATTACCTCACCAGTTTTTAGCCTACTTTCCTCTAGGAAAGATAGGCTCATGAGATCGCGCGTCTGTCTGTATGTCTGTAAGTCTGTATGTATGTATGTCTGTATGTCCCCCCCTAATAACTTTTTATACAGTTCACGGTAAATAATGAAATTATTACAGAATATTATGCCATGACTGGTGAATACGACGCAATTTTTTTTATCTGTATACTCGTTATATTAACTTGTGTGTAATAATGATAACTTCTGAGTTCACCAAAGGAAAATGATGCGCAGATTTTTTTTTTTTTTTTTCGTTTTGCATTGTTCTCACGGCAAAGCATATATTTATTTATTTATTTATATATATATATATATATATATATATAAGTTTGTGTTAACCGTAATTTCACGAAAATAATTTTATATTTAAAGCAATTATATAATTTTCAGTTTACCGTTTTATTTTTAATTCGTTTTTCGAATTGGTTTGATTTAATTTTCAATTTTCCAATTTTTTTTTTTATTTTTAATTCGTCTTCCAAATTGCTTATAAGTGCTATCTCAAGTTACAAAAAAATTCGACAATTTAAACAAAATTTAATTACGTGAAATCACAAAAACTTTTCATGGCGATTGTTGGTTAAACTGTACATGCTGTTTTTAGTAATTTTATCATGGCCGAAATACCTAGTCTCTCGTCTCTATTTGGGTTCATAATTTGTTGTGAATTGTTAACGTTTATACCAGTGGAATATCACAGAAATTCCTGCATTCATGTATCGTAATTACAAAATGGAGGAATGCTTTTTTTCCCCAATGTAGTTTATCCTAAGTAAAATGTACGCATCAAATACGTCTGTACATGCTGGTAGCGAATTCCTTGCAATAAAAATAAACATTTCAAAGTAAGTAAACTATAATTTTCTTTACGTATGACTACTTTCCATCACTGTAGAAATATTTTTATTAATGAACTTAAAATCACTACTCGTCGTGCGAAATTATTGGTTTTACAGGTTAATGTTTACACTTCACGTTGTGTACCGGCCAAACTATTGCTGATGTATAGTTTACTGTTGATATATGTCTTTTGAGACGGTCGTAGTAGTCCTACATAAAATATATTGTTAGGTTAGGTTTACATTAAGTTTAGGGTAGATTAGGTTAGGTAACCTAAC
>PNEQ01098001.1:0-12371 GCA_003012365.1 Medauroidea extradentata
CACAGTTAATGAACTATTTAGGTCTCTACTCTTTCCTAATAAATATTTACTTACCTTATCTTCATTTTCACTGGAAACAAAGACGATCAACAGTATTCGCTGGAAAGCCAAACCGCAACATCTGTTATATACATAAAGTAAACAAAAGGACGTCATGACGTAAACACGATCGGTTCAGTTCAGTCCGTTTCCTATTCCTATTCGAAGAAAATATTTCGTGCGCATGCGCAGTCGTCGCGTCCAGTGTCTGTCTCGAGACGCTCGTAAGATATTGACAACTCAAAACAATAGACGTTCACACTTACATGAACTATACTTGACTGGTGGAAACCTCTCGAGACATACGTGAGGACTTGGAACAGTGCTGGCCATTTCTCGTTTTTTTTTTTTTTTTTTTAAGATTAAGATTTCCTTCAGTTGAATATTAAATATTTTGAAGCAGAAAATCTTTAAATAGCAGCATTTTGCACCTTCAAATATAAAATTTCCCGGTGGAGGACTTATACACACCCCTTTATTGCATAGGTTATATGTACACTTTCTCTACCAGTGGCGTCCCCCCAAAAATCAAATGCTTACGATGCAGATGCACATACATATATACACAAATTATACACATGTACACATTTTATTGAAACACATAATTTCACATCTGTATGTACAGCCCACATGCAGGGGCGTCATTTGGTTCTAGAGGGGGGGGGGGGGCTTGCCCCCCCCCCTGGATTTAGAATTTTGTGTGTGTAAATATATTTTTTGTATTTTTTAATGTAAATAATGCTAACTTGAGCACATAAAACTGAAGTTTTATTACTAAAGTATATAATTTATACATGCTTAATTAATAAAAAAGATGCAACAAGGTCACTGTCGCCAGAAAAAATCTTGCCCCCCACTAGAAAAACCTGAAATGACGCCCCCGCCCACATGATATACCTACCTACTTACACATAGTTAAAGTTTGCAGATAGTGGCCAGGTATCTTCTAATTTAACTATTGAGATAGTCTTGTATAGTATAAAAGGCATTTTTAATAGATAAGAGTTTTAATTCTTTTTTGAAATTTTATATAGCTTTAATGTTTTTCGGTACCTAACTTATTCATCACCACGATTACCTTATAATGGGGGCTTTCTGCAAATTTTGTTGTTTTATGTGATATGATAGGCAAATTATTTTGGCTCTTTGTGTTGTAGTTGTGAATATTACAGTTTAATACTAGTTTAGTGTTTTACTTGACATACAATACTGTCTGGTGTATGTATAAGCAGAGCAAGGAAAAAATATTCAGTTCTTTAAACAGGGGCTTGCAGTGACATAGCTTATTTTTTTACTCCACCCCACAACAGCAACACTCTCGGCCCCCGGCCTAGCACACGTCGTCTCGCCTCACGATTCCGAAAAGAATTCTCTCGGCCTAGCACACGTAGGTCTCTGTGCTTGCTTTAACGTTTAGAAATGTACTTTCTGACTGCGCCAGTTATCTCGCCACTAACACGTTTTAGCCACCACAACCCTTTGTTTTGACTATGAAAAATATGGCGGAGACAAGTTCCTTTCGTCATGGCGTGTGGTTGACCTACTCGATGATAGTATCTATGACTTTTAGTAAAGTGTGTCCTCCATAGATGGCGGCAGGGTTTCCTCTTCTACACCTCTTGTGTTTGTATTCTGTCGATTGTCGTGCAGCCTAGTTTACTTTCACAACTGTGATGTCAGTCAACAAGAGCGCGCAGTTCGCGTTGTGTTTGCTCGGTGGTAGTATGCTTGGATTTGAACTTTGATCCGTCTTTTAAATGATTTCCACAACACCATTTGCGTGGTAACGCGTGTGATAGTGTAATCAGTTTCATTTATCTCAAGTGTCGAGGTAGTGATTGTTAAAAATCCGTTGCCTTGCAGTTTAATCTGTTTGTGCAGTCCAGATGTGTCTTGGTAGGCTGTTATTGCTTTACCATTAGCAGCTAATAACATACCTGACATTTAAACTACGCGCTTCGTTCGTGTCGTCAAATATTTAATTTCGATATGCCTCTCTTTAACAAAAAACCCGCTACGCGAAAAGCGGGTGAAACGAACAGTCAGAACGGCGACGCACACGAAAGACAACAGCACGAACACAAACCGCATGTCCAAGACAGACCGGGAGATTCTTCTATTGGTCGACCGAAACTGGTGTTCCATTGTCAACAAGCTCAAGGAAGTCCGACAGGACTTATTTCTGGCTTTTCAAATGTGCGTGAACTGTATCAGAAGATTGCCGAGTGTTACGAATTCCCTCCCGAGGACGTAAGTACAAACTGTTTAGTTTTATAGTCGTTTACTGTACTTTGATATTGGATCTTTTTTTTTTTTTTTTTTTTTTCGTCTGCAATTTGCCTGTGACTTTTATGATATTTATTTTATTTATGAACCTATTCGTTGGCTGGGGGTGAAGGTAGGAGACAATTCCAAAATATTATATTTACCCCTATTATAAATGAAAATGCTTTGCATTGCAACACTCGACGCAACCTACCGTGTATTGGATTATTCCTAATGCATTACCAAGCAAATTTTTAAACAAAAACGCCCTCTTCCACAGGTGTGAAATACAAGTAGGCCTACGGCGTATCTGTTTTTTAATTTCGTTTTGTATAAAATATCCGTTGAATGGTTCACCTACCTGCTATTTAGCGACGTTTGAGGCGCAGAGAATCGAAGGAGCGATACTGCGCGTGCGGCCATCGCAGTGATGATACAAAATGGAAATTAGATGTTATACACTGTACAAGCCTACATGATCTAGTATTAATAAATATCCTTGCTGATGGGCTATCGCCCGGTGGCAAGTCCACATCCTCCCACTCACTCTCCCTCCAGACCCCTTCTGAACTGCCCCACACACACTCTCAGCCCTTACCAGTTCCTTCCCTAGCACATTCCACTCCCTCACCGACCTGACCATCATCGACTGCCTACCCCTCTCCGTCCTCCTCCAAACCCTCTGGAGCTTCTCACTGTTGTTCCCTCTCCCTCTGTAATCACTTCTGATCAAATGGGTAGCTAACCTTCCCCATCCCCCACACCCCCTACCCCTCACCACCTTGAACAACCCGACAAGCCTCTCCACTCTTCGCCTGCCCCTCAAAGTACTCCAACCCATTTCCTTCATCATCACTGATGACCTGTAGTTTCCTTCATCCTCACCTTCCTGCCCTTGCCTTCTCCACCTGCCCTTCACCCATCTTGCTGCCCCTATGCTGCTGTACCTATCCCCACCCCGCGAGATGATTTCAAACCAATGAAACATTGCAGTTTTATGGCTATACATATCGATATTGTCTCCTTCCATGACAATACGCCCTTGAACACACAGATTATACCATGCCCGGGACAACATCAAGGGTTGAAAAAAAAAAGGGGGGGTGATATCGAAGGGTGCAGTTCACTGAAAATTTTAATGGTTTTAAAATAATTTTTATTTGTACAATAGCCTATATATAGTTTGTTTTGTAGGCATACATTGTGACTGTTTTTTACGGTAATGAAATTTTTTTTACCTTTCATGGTTTTTGTATCATATTAAAATCAAAATTCACAAAAATGGTTTTATGCATTAAACGAAAACCAACCAACTTAACAAAATGAAAAAAATTAACACTGAAGAACAATGCCATGAACTATGACACTACATGTTTACAAACCGCATTGACTTTTTTTGTTTAGTAAATTATGAATTTAAAATTTAAAAAAAAACTAAATTAAAAAAAATATCAGTGTGGTTTTTATAAGTGTCGTAGTTGATAGCACTGTACTTCAGTGTGAATATTTTTCAATTCGGTAAGTAAGTTCGTTTTCCTTTAATGCATAAAATCATTTACTGGAAATTTAGAATTTAATAAGGTACCTAATACAAAAACTATGGAAGCTAAAAAAAAATTACATTACAGTAAAAATAGTCACAATATATGCGTACAAAACACACCCCTCTCTAGAGACGGGACAAATTCGTGGGTTCACTGATGTGTAGGTTAGCTTCCAAGGATATATATGTATTCAAGCAAACAACAGATGTTCATTACCTGCTCGATGACGCAGTGATATGAGCCTGCATTTAGTTGCTTCTGTACTATTGGCTAAGCGACTTACAGCAAGTGTCAAATAGGTCACGGGCCAATTACGAAAGTAGCAGGAACTTGTTGCTGGAATTATAGCTTGGGGTCAAAAGAAATCGAGAATTTTTCAGGTCTCTACCCATCTCGTACAAACAAAAGAATTTTAAAACAATTAAAATGTTGTGTGGCCCACCCCCTTAGGTATTCCTAAGGGGGAAAATTATGCCTCTCGCTCCCCCCCCCCTTTTTTTTTTTCCACAGTTTCGATTTCAGAATGACGTTGGATGGGTGAGAGATTTCAATCAGCGCTCAACATCGAGATCTTCAGCGAATGACATTGGGGTTTATTTGAGGAAAAAAATGTAGACGTGCACACCCAAATTATTAGGTATATAACGTAGTGAAATGTTTTTTTTTCTTACTTACTAATTCGCGCCTTCTCACACCCAGAATAGTTGGTACGCCCTTGGCTTGTGCCATATTTCGTTGGGCCTATTGATAATAATACTTTATTAATGACACAGTTACGGCGATGTCTTACACTAGACCATAAGAATTTCTGCCTACAATTTACAAATATTGTATGAGATTTAAAACTTAAATCTAAGGCAGTACTAAAAATAAAAAGCAAAAATTAACTACGAAATTAGCGATATACCATGAGAAAAATGGAAATAGCATAATAATTTATGTCGTAGGTAATTTAAAATATAATTCCCCGGTGGTCATACTTCTTTTCGGATCATCTGCCTAATGTATATATAACAGAATTTTCTTGTCTTAATGTTTACAGGACTTGCATAATTTTTAATTAGGTATGTATGTAATCATCAATCTGAAACAAACTTCATCTCAATAAGATATGGCTAAGCGAGATAAAAATTCGAGGGTAAATCGAAAACAAGTTTTACGCCGTTAAACCCCTTGCAAGGGTTCACACTTTACAACCACTGAAGAGCCAAAGAAATTTAGAAAATTGTTTTTTGTACAGTATGATATTTGATTATCTTCTCGACGAGAAAAACAACTGAGTTTTATAAATATCGATGGTTAATCTAAAACAAATTTTACATATTTGCATCTCTTTAGGTCGAATTTGGAAAAATCCTACAATCATAGATTCCAATTTTTTTTTTTCAATTCCTCTAATTATCTCGCTGTCGACGATACGTAAAGCACAGTAAAATAAATGAATCGACCATGTAATTAATAGCTCAGCTTTGTGTCTTGCGGCATAGCGTGCTTCTGGTAGCTGTAGCGACCATGGCTATATGCCCGAAGTGGCTAATGGTCGCGTCACACAGGGATAGGAAATTTCCTACCACCTCTCAATAACAGTGGAGTTCTTAATTAAAAATATTATTGTAAGTCCATTCCGGTATTAATCTCACTGGTCGCTGGGGGAAGGGGGGGGGGGACGTCGAGGGATAGTCTCGCAACGGTGCAGGGTGTCCAATCATGGCGTAGAACAGGTCTGGACACTCGCCTGGATATTTGACCCCTTGTTGTTTGGCTGTAGTTCACCAAGTTACCGAGAATATTGTGTTCTATTAGCGCTTCAGTTAGGGCGGTCGGACCCAAACTCCGCCCCTTTCCTTTAAATTTACCAAAACGTATTTTTATCAACTTACGAAATACTTCCTTCGCTCACAAATTTAAGAAAAGGCTCCAGCAATCTTTATTTACTTTATAAATTTAACAATGGAAAAAAGTGGGCGGAGTTTGGGTCCGACCGCCCTAACTGAAGCGCCAATAAAACACATAATTCTCGGTACAGTAACTTGACGAACTGTAGCCAAACAACAAGGGGGTCAAGCAAAATAAATTGTTAGTTAGGCGAGTGTCCAAACCTGTTCTTCTTTTCTACGACCGTGGCCACGATACAAGAGGCTTTGTCACTTTTCACGTACGATATTACCGCCGGGCAAAACCCATTTTCTTTATGGAGAAAAGGTTAATAGGTATTGCTAAAGTCACTGAAATGAACGTTTGTAGCGAAATTTATATTACGCGCACTTTGTGGCAACGCTGCACGGATCAAGTCCTTTCTTGCGCTCCACGTCCAGGTATTATTTTGTGTTACAAATTTACGTCGCGTAATCGCATAATCGTGTTAGGACTGCTAGGGATAGTATGATGTTCAGAACAATGGTAGTATAAGGTGATCTGTGTGCAGCGCAAGAGGAGACATAGCCTACTGAATGCTGTGTTGCCACGCTGTGCAGAGGCACGTGAAGTCTCATTGTTCATAATTTGAGTTTCGTCTCCAGGATTCGCGTGGTGTGCTTTGTATGCGGCCATTTCTTGACATTATGTAGGCTTATAAACGCAATTCCAAGGTGACTGCTGATCGATGTGCAGGTCTTCGGTCGTTACATTTATATTCGAAGGATATTGTTCACCGCAACACGTATGTCGATTTACAGGTATTTCCCAGCCTCTTCGACACCAAGTGTACAATCATTTGGGGTAACATTATACCTACCAGACATTTTCATTCATCAAGACAACAGTATTAATAACATCTTCCATCCTTTATTCGAAATCAAACTATGCCGGTCAGTGGCGGCGGAAGGTATTCTTGCAGGATTGTCGACAGAAATTTACTTTCGAAATTTTTTCTGTGACGTCTTATTGAATCGTGGGCCCGGGGGTCCACCCCCGGGTAAATTTGGATTTTAGTATGCAAGTTGGTGCTATTTAAGTTGTTTCCGGGTGTAAACATTGAGTATACGGCTGGCAGAAATTGTAATATTTTTAAATATCAAAACTTAGGATGTGTACAAATGCTAGTACTGTCCCTGCCACCCCTCTGTTCTAGAGAAGGGACAGTGTCTTCCTGTCCCCCCTTCTCTGACACTGATGTCGGTGTTACATAGTCGTCCTTCCCAGCGCAAAGTTATCCCAAGTGACCAGAGGCCTATTCAATGGGAGGAGGGGGGAGGCTGACTGCCCCGGACGCCGAGTTAGAGGGGTCGCTGACGGTGTCGAAATGTTTACTTTGGAATGAAAATGTAAATTAAATGAGTGTAAACAAATACAATATCTACCAATATTTAGGCTTTGACTAGTTTTGTATTTTTATTAACCTTGAACACCATGTTATAATGTTATAAATACAGTATTTATAATTAGAATGCATACTTAAAACACAGCTAATGGTAGCTAGTGAATACAGGTTTTATGTATTTCTACTAATATTTTATACAGTTATTTAGGCGAGCACAAAACAACGCGTATACAATATATGTTTATTACTGTTGGGTTGATTGGAATTATGGTGAAAGGAGGGGGGGGGGGAATAACAGTTCTTGCCCCGGGTAAAGGTACAGTAAGTAGATTGTTGCCTGCAGGTCACTGTCATCTTCACATCCCCGCCCACGTGACGAATAACTTTTCTGGTTATTTCAAGTACTCTCTGTTTACGTATACATGATATAAGTTTTAACTGTGGTTTTGCAAACTATTTAAAATCATTCAGGTTTTTTTTTTATCCGGTTCACAGCGTATATACCGGGCGCCAGGACACTTGCCTCTCTTCGTCCTCTCTGTGGACTGGCCAATATAGTGATATATTTGTCACCGCTGAGTGTAGTGTGTGACGAGTATCTGGCAACACTGCGCGATGGAACAAACAGGAGCGCGAGGGTAGCTGGCCGGCCGGAAGTGCAGGCGCCGCTGTCAGGTGACAGGAAGGGCTACCTGGGGGGGGGGGGGGGGGGGTCATGTTCCGGCCCCAGGGTCATAACATGCTCTACACTGCTCGCCCACGACATTCCCTCTTGTGCCGTACCATTTGTTCTGTATGCCATGCTGTTTGTTGTCAGTAGTTATCTAGGCCCGCACCACATCAACTATACTTACATTTTACATAGACTAAAGTAGTTAATCATAAAATATGTCGACTGGACAGTGTTGTTTGCCTGCCGAGATGTTTGCAGATCCTCGAACGTTACAAGATAGTGGGAAGACTGCTTATCGCGCGTATGTGATGTCTACATAATAGTATTTAAAGAATGTTACACGTGTGTGCATATCTATTTCACGTTCGCCACTTCTCATTAAAATATATTTTACAGCGGCCGAAAATTGAGAACATGTTTTTGCTGTCGTTTATTTTGCGCTTATAGAACCAAATACCGTATATTACAATACCGGACACGTATATGTTTTAGCATGGCGAAAAGTGGATATCATCCACTTATTAAAAAATGATTGAAAACATCGCACAGAATAAAATGTTTTTATGTGGAACCGAATATCGTAAAAGGACAATATTTGGTGGAACTTCGTATTTATTTTTATACTTTTACTAGCAGTGCGCCTGCGACTTTGCTCACGTTTATTACTCGGAGCACATACAGTCATCAAGCATTAAATGACAAATACGCTATTTGAGTTAAGGAGTATTGATCCCTACCACCTTGGATTTATCTGATTTTTCTCAATAACTTCTATTCCAGCCGATGTACCAAAATTTTTGTCACGACAAGGCATAGATACAAACTAAAGGGGTATGGAAAGGTAGGATGTCGAGCGGGTGACTGGAACACTCAATCCTCAATAAAATCTCGACTACTCATCAAATTTCGATGAGATTTTTTGCCGAGTAGATATTTTATCAGCTGACGTTTAAATATATATAACATTATGAGGTAGTATGCTTTACTTTCGAGTAAAAAATTAAAATCTGTATTTAGACAAATAAGGGCTTGAAACCACAAAATCTACAAAAATGGGAAACTGTAATTTTCATAATTTTTAATACGATAATGTCTGGACCTCTATAATAACAGAATTTCAAATATACTCGCGTTTTAATTTGAAAATAATTTTACTATCCGAAAATATCTGCGCGATAGGTTTACGGATGTTAAAATTATTTTCAAATGAAAACGCGAATATTTTTGAAATTCTGTTATTATAGAGGTCCAGACTTTATCGTATTAAAAATTATAAAAATTACAGTTTCCCATTTTTGTAGATTTTTTGGTTTCAAGCCCTTATTTTTCTAAAAACTGTTTTTAATTTTTTACTCGAAAGTAAAGCATACTACCTCATAATGTTATATATATATAAACGTCAGCTGATAAAATATCTACTCGGCAAAAAATCTCATCGAAATTTGCTGAGTAGTTCAGATTTTATTGACTATTGAGTGTTCCCGTCACCCGCTCGACATCGTACCTTTCCATACCCCTTAATCGTTTTTCTTTAATTGCTGGAACCATAATATATTCATTATTTTGCAACGTGAAACAGCTGAAAAGGAAAATTTTCTTTATTTACGGGAGCGACTACAGAGGCCACAACATTAACAGAAACAATGCCATATGGATTCCAAAAAGTTAATGAAACTATAAACTATGCCTTGTCAGCGTGAAAAAAGCCAAACGATGTGTCTATTCCCTGATTTATAAGAAAAACCGTAAAACCGATCTGACAGGGATCAATCCCCCTTAACTCTGTAGCATAAGTAACTATAGCTGTCCACGCGAAAAACAGAACCCACCGCTAACAGCGACTTCGCCTGGGTCTTATCTATAGTCACAGCAAAGCTGACTTTGTGTTGTAATTACAGACTGTTAAATATAAGAGGGTAATCGAATGAAATAGTACTTTATTTGCGTGGTATTTATAATGATTTCCCTCGAGCACAATATTGGCGATGGTGCCCTCAATAATATATTTGTTTTTCAAAATCTTCACTTGAAGTTAAGTGTCATTAAGGAGTTTTGGCGGAATGATGTTTCACTGCAAATATAAACGTATTTGAGACCCCAACCTTGAGGTTAGTGAGATGTGGGCTGATGCTGTCGAGGAACTTCAGTAGGTAGACTGCGTAATCCATATTCACCACTTTTGAACTTCAACCAAATTACACTAATTTCATACTCCTTGCAGTTTTTGTGTGTCAGACTTGCACATTTGCACAGCCTTTAAGGACTTGGGCCCGAGTTTCTCGGCTTTCGAGAGAATTATTTTTTAAAATCCACACGAGAGTCAATATCGTAAAATTGATTCGCAACTTTTTGTAAATTGGTTTTACAATGCAATGTAATTTTTCGAGACAAACCTGTATGATGAGTATAGCTAATTTATCAATTATAAGGAAATTTCGTTAATTTACTAATTAGCGACTATTTTGCAGTCTTCTGACTCGACAAAATTAAGAGTATGCAGTTTAAATAAGTCATAACAAAGCTACGAATTTTACGTTATCGGCTCCCATTTATGTTTTAAAAAATAATTGACATTAAATGCGAAGAAACTCGGGCCCATGCCCTTAACCTCCCGAACAATAACTACAAACAACTGCGTCACATAACCACAGAATAAATAAAGTAGTAACAAGCGACAAAGAAAGATTTATCATTGTTGTTATCGTATCAGCTCGCGGGACCTACAGGAATGTAAACATTGCCACGCGAATTAGGGACATTGATTTATATAACCACCTGTATTGCTTGACATACTATAATCGATGTGTATATTAACTAAATATTTATAAATAGTAGACATGACGATCCGAGGCTTAACAGCAGATATTAACTAACCTTATTATAAGCAACATAATGGAACATTTTGAACCGTTATTATTGTACCAGCTCTCGGTGCTTACATGAAGGTAAACAAATGCATGTAAATTTGAGACATCGGTTTAAACAACTACTTATATTTTAAGACATACTGTAATTTGGTTATCTCATTTACATATTTATAAATGGTATAAATTTGACGTTACTTACGTTACAGATAATAATATGTCTTACTAAACTGCAGTCTAACCAAACTGTTACGAACTCCGACGCCATGACAATCCAAAGAGAAAACGAGTACGATAAAAATTACGACTTGTCCTAGGTCACGGTCAAAGAAGAACAGGTCTGGAAACTCGCCTGGAAACTTGACCCCTTGTTGTTTGGCTCCTGTAGTTCGTCAAGTTACCAAGAATGTCGTACTTTTTGGCGCTGTAATTCGAGTGTTCGGACTCAAACTCCGCCCCCTTTTTTTCCACTGTTAACATTATAAAGTAAGTAAATATTTCTGGAGCCATGATTTAAAATTGTGAGCGAAGGAAGTGTTTCACAAATTGATAAAAAATACGTTTTGATAAATTGTTTATCTTATTGGGAGGGAAGTGGGCGGAGTTTGAGTTCGACCGCCCGGATGCAGCGCCAAAAATGTATAGCATTATCGGTAACTTGGTGAACTGCAGCCAAACAACAAAGGGGTCAAGTTTCCAGGCGAGTGTCCAGGCCTGTTCTTCTACGACCGTGGTCTACAGTTTAGAGCACGGCCATAGAGGAACAGGTCTGGGCACGTGTGTTGAAAATTGACCCTCATATTATGACTGATTGGCGCCACTGGCACTCTGGGGCTGTTTTAACATTGTGTAAATGGATCTACAAGGAGCAAGCTCGTCTCGGAGCCGCTAGGAGAACTGCTAGTAAGATACTATACTGCAATGTTAAAACAACACTTCATTGCTAGTGGGGTCAACTCAATAGTATTGTTAGATAGGGAGACCTTGCGTCTTGTCGCTTCTGTTAGTACCAGAGATGTTTCTCTAATCTCTGGTTAGTACTTATTTATTCTGGGACATAACGTCGAAATCACTCTCTGTTCTGTGGTCAAAATTATTCATAGAAACTACTTAAAAATAAAATAATTTCCTGGGCTATAGCAGTTGTACAACAACACGTCTCGATAGAACTGTAGAATGAAACTCCTATATAATCTATTTCTCGCTGCCCGTGTTTGCTTTTTGGGTCGCCTATCTTGAAAGTTCACAAACTAACTGTTCTTCTTAATTAAGTTATCTTATAAAATTAAAAAAAAATTGCTTTACTTTTTTAGGTACTTACGTAAGCATCATTCTGACGCGAACACCAACTCAACCTCTACTGGTTGGATAAGTATCATCGAAGGATAGAAAAAAATTTTTGTCTTTGCACCACTTTAGGTGACGAATTTCGAAACATCTTAATTTCACACATTGAATATTTGTCCAAGTAAATTTAAAATCACGGTGACAGCTCATTCAGTTAAAGAAAAATTGATCATTCATTAAAGTCATATATCACCCCTGTACAGTACTGAGAGCTCGAATTTTGAAAAATCTTAAAACCTCTTTGCGGCCATTTTCCTAATCGTCATCATCCTGAAGCAAAAATAAACTGAATGTCTCGACAGGTTCGATATATATATATATATATATATATATATATATATATATATATATATATATATATATATATATATATATATATA
>PNEQ01098002.1:0-26520 GCA_003012365.1 Medauroidea extradentata
AAGCTAAACTAAAGTAAAAACTCATTACAGAATATCATCCAAAATTACAAAAACAATTATTAATACTCGTCTGCCCTTAGTTAATAACTGCCAGTCTGTATAGGGCGTGTTCAGAATTACACTTACAAACGCAACAATACACAGGAAAGCAATAACGAATAATATAAAAGCAATATTTGAAAAAGTAATTAAATTGTAGGCATTGTAAATGTGACTGAAAGTCTACTTAAGTATTATTTTGTAAGACGTAAGAAAATAATATGATGACGATTTTTGGTGGGCTTTGGCATAGCGTCCTACTGCCCTAATCAAAAACATCACTCACTCATAGAAAAATTAAAAAGAAGAACGTTTATTCTCATGATGTCTGTAGGTCTCTAGAAAATCTGTAGAGTCTACAAATGATATCAGTTTTCCTGAATTTAGCATGGATCAGTTTTCGTGTTCACCACTTTGTCACGTGTTTATGTAGCGGAGCGTTAAGCCCGCACGTCACAAACATTACCACAACTTGCCCTATAATTCCCATTAAATTAACACCTACTACGAAGATGATGGCTGGCCAGGCATTCAAAATCGTAGCTGGAAATTGCTACCTTGAGGCTGGTGGTGAAGCTCCATATGCACGGGGCAGGGCATTCACGTCCCCAGAGACGTGAAGCCTGGCTGATGGAGCGTCCGTGGTGAAGGAGGCGGTCACGTGTCTACGGCCGTCTGAGCCACTGTAGCCCAGCGGACAAACGGGCGTCCGCGGCACACGTCAGCAGTAGGAGTTATGTCATCATCACAACGCAATTGCTAGTTACGTAACACATAATTATTTTATATATACTGAGGAGTACTATACTTAATTATATACTTGCACAGTTTCATTCATAATAATATCGATTTATTATTATTTTGTTTGCACTACAGTCGAGATTATTTACTTCCATCTAAATATTTCGTACGTTATTTTTTTCATTATAAGTGTGTGTTTATTTTAGAAAATTGCTGTTTTAGAGTTTCAGAAATGTGTTAAGTTTTAGCTCTGGCGTAGTTTCGTGGAGATTTGTACATAGGCTATTTTCTTTTCGTATTGTAGTGGAATTCCTATACTTTGCATGTGTGTTGTTTATGGTAGTGTAAATTAGTCTAGGAGACATGAGCACTGCAAAGGGAATTTGGTACAATCTAATGAGGAGTTGGCGAACATAAGGCTTTGTTTAAATTGACGCACGATGGAGTGCACCATGGTTGTGTGCCGGCCTCTGCAGCACAGTCGGTTAGGCATTGGTATATGGTGCCAGAGGTCCTGGGTTCGTTTCCTGGCTCGAGCATGGCAGCTGTGTTGTCCATTCAGCTCACTTCACCATAATTGGCTCTTAAGACCTCGTTGTTAAAATTTCTTACCACCACCACCAAGGCCTTGCTCTGGAAAGCAGAGATGCTAATCTAGTGGTCACCCAAGAAAACATTTTTAAATGAGTTACTGGAGTTATTGTTGTGCTAGCAGAGGTCGCGAGTGTGTTAATGTTTGTTTCGATGACTGATGGTTACAAGTGTGTAAGAGTGTTGACTGTTAATTTAAGATCTGGAATAAATTTCAATATTACGAATAGTATGTAAAGAACATTAAGTTTATTAGTAGTTTATACATTAGCAGTTAAAGTTATTGTAAGGAGTTAGTAATTGTATGCAGATTTATTTGATAAGTTTGGAGAAATAAAGTGTTTAATGCGAAAGTTTTAAGAGACAGTTAATGAAGTATTTGTAAGAAGTTTACGAGTTTATGAGAGTTTTAACTGTTCACAGTTTTAGGGATGTGGCTGAGTGTACACTGCGAGGGATAGTGTGCACAAGATGCCGTCATAGAGAGCTGCTGGCGAGGGTATATCCCTCACATTAACATGCATAATTAACAGCGGAATAAGAAATAAAGAGAGTAAACAACGAAATAAAGAAGTATAGTGGAAGTAATGAGGCTTACAGATGAAATAAATAGGACATGCCGGAGTGCTACAGCTTTTATTGTCTGTGGAAAGAGATTAAGGAAGATTACTGTACCGTAAAGTGAGGATACTTTGCACCGCCATGGGTAACTTTGCAATATTAGATTTATTTCGTTCTATGTTGGAATTCCAGTGTAATAGTCACTCTAAAGTATTGTTTATTATTAAAGTTATGAATGCGAAATCTTTAAGAATTTGCAATTCTGTAAACCTTCAATTAGTAACCATTATATGTAGTGCAAGTTACCAAAAAATTAGGCAAAGTATATTTGCTTTACGGTATGTGTTAAGTGTCAAATCAGTTTACAAGCTCAATAATAAGTTTTCTGGCGTGGTTAGTTGTGTCTATGAGAGAATGGAGACTATTATCTATGCAGTTCAGGTTAGATTTACTCTATGTAAGTACGTGATAAGATGTCTAAATACTTTTTACATAAATAACGGCAGAGTTCTGGTAATGAATTTAGTTTTGGTACAAATATTGTCAAGGTGAAACATTCAGCTTCTTTTTGTGGAAAGTAATTTATTTTTAATGAAGTAGTGTTGGATAGTGTTCATACGCCATGAAGGACGAACCAATTCCTGTAAACGGACCATGGAAAGGACATGAAACAAGAAGGTTTAATGTGGGGACACCTACATCAAGGTTATGGTGGGTACCTGATTTTCTCTAAGCACATGTATTCTAGGAGAAAAGCGCTTTTGATAACATGCTAACCTCCAAATGTAGATGGCAAGGCAAAGATTTGTTTTTACTTCAATTGTCCCTGTACTAGACTAGACACAACCTAATAATTAAAACTGTTGGTGATGTCAACTAAGAACATTAACGTCATTGAATGTTTCTGTCTGACCTGAAACTTTATTTGTGGTAGGTGTTTATTGCATTATTTGACTTATCTTTGCTGTCATGTTGTTTTTTGTATTTAATGTAATGTACAGCAATTTTTTGAGGTTTTACGAATGTTGTGTGGGGAAAGTCAAACAAGGTTCTGTGTGTTTGAATCTTTCTAGGCGTAAAGTAATGTGAATCAAGGTTAGTATTTAAGGTTTTCGTATCGTGTTTTGTGATTTTTTGTTGTTCTTGATCGAGGGCAGAATCATGTGTACTCTGAAATGTCAAGGTTATTGTAGTCAGGTGTTGTTGTCTGTGTTATTTCATGACTTTTGTCAGAGGCAGAGTCAGATGTACGAGGAAAGACGGAGTTAATTGAGGTCAAGTTGTTGACGTTTGGTCGATTGTATTATTATATACAATTTGTCACATACAGTGCATGAAGGACACTGGAACGAGTAGATATTTATGTTTCAAATGATAGTGTTATTGTTGTCTGTATTTTTCTAGGGAATGTGCCTGAGGCAGTGTTTGGAGTAATTTGAAGTGATATCATGGAGTTTAAGAATTATCAGTGTTTTATTTTTGTGGAATAGATGAGTAACATTTGTTGTGAGTATATATATTGGTCCTTGGTGAAAATAATTTTTTGCACCTTATAGTAAGTTTGAGGTGTTTAATTTTGTTGTAATTTAACCTGTATGCAGTTGATTAGGATATATTTTTGTGCTGCTTAGTTGTTTCATGTCATATTATTGTGTTTCTTTGCTGTTAAGTATGTGGTATAATGCGTTTTTTGTAGAGAAAATACAAAAACAAATAGTGTTTAAAGAAATTATGGTCAAGGCTTTTACAGAAGATGAGTATCCAGCATGCATAATGAAGTAGAATTAGAATACCCCGTATTCCAGTCTGAATGTTCAATGAACATTGAAGGAAAATTTAAATTGAAAGCTAAGCTAAAAATTAAAAACAATTTTGTTAGTAACTGACTTTCTTGTAAAGTTTTGTCAGCTTACTGACCAGTAAAGGATCGGAATCTGGTGATTATATTTAATATTTGTTTTCAGACATGTAGGAATTGTTTAATTTTGTTTAATTTCAGGCAGACATAACACATCACAGGACTACTTAGTAAGAACAGGATGTTACCAGACACCGCACAGGTGAACAACCAGAAACATGTGTGTAAGCACCTACACGAGTCAGGTTGTTCATGCGACGACGACATTCGAGAGTGCTTGCTCTGCACTTCCCACACTGATGTCTCACACAGCGGAGCAGTTTGCACATGGGCGGATGTTACCCGAAACCATGCAGGTGTGAGCCTGAGAAAAAAAATCATAAAATCACGTAGGCAGTGTCATGAGACATCGCATCATGTAGCTTCTCTCTGACTTTGACAAGGTCGGACATCTACATTGCGCTCTTGTGTGCGTACTTACAGCTACCTACATTATATAGTCGTGTACTCTTAATGAAATATAGTATGTGAACTACTTCGATTTTAAATATACTGGATGAATTCGATACTTTAGCCTATCCTGTCAACCATCCATGCTACTCGCCTAAAATCAAAAAGGATTATAGGCAAATTGAAAGACGAATGTAAGAGTGTGTCTATGACTAGTTTGTAGGACTGTGTGCGATGATGTATACCTACAGGTGCTGTGAGAATGTATGCAGAAAGGTTAAAGTAATCCAGAAATGTGTTATCAAGAAGAAAATTACCTTCCAGTACTACATCAGGGCTCTGAACAATGAAAATGTTATGCGAGTAACTGTAAATAGTATTAGATTATGGAAAAAAGCAGCTATATTGCAGGTGTAGCAACAAACTGACGCTTATTTGGCAAAACGACAAACTATGCATGTGCTAAGATGGAGTAAACACTCTACCGTATGGATATGCTAACAGTTAAGTCGTGTTCATTATACTATTAATATTAAATTTGTCACTGTAGCACACAATTTCCCTAACAATTGTACAGAACTTTATTAATGTGATTAAAAATTTTCTCTCCCGACTGTGACTTACATCTTGGCTACACCGAAAAAGTCCATACAATAAGCTGAAACAAGAACATGTGAAATAGACTCACAGAACAGGTACAGGGATTAAATATGTATACATTTTCAGAAGTCAGGAACATGTAAATCTGTAAATCCAAATCATTAAATGATTACTTAAACACAGGTTTAGAAAGTAATACAAGCGATCAGTGGGACAACATACAAGCATCTGAGCAGTCTTAGTGATAAAAATCTAACTAAAACATGTGAAGAACTACAGTAGGCAACGATGATGGGCAGCGACATCATAAAGACTGGACTCATGATGCTACTTATAGTCCGGTATACGCAGAAAGAGAAGTTGGTACAGGTTGTGACATGCTTGACAACATTGGAGGTGGTGAGGGGGAAGTGCAATGACAGTTCAAGGTCATGTGATGTTGTAAGAGAAGCTGTGACAGGTTCAAACGTGTGTGGCAGTAATGGGGTGAAGAGGGAAAGGAGGGGAAGTGAGCTGGGACAGGTTGTGACACATCAGACAATGATGGAGGTATAGAGGAGAAAGTGCAGTGACAGTTCAAGGACACAATTCCGACACGAGCAGCAGTAATGTCGGTGGAGTTGAGAAGGGAGAGGGGGAAGTGAGCTGGGACAGGTTCAAACATATGCAGCAGTAATGAGGGTGAAGTGGCGAAGAGGGGGGGATTTCAACGACAGTTCAAGGTCATGTGAAGTTGGAAGAGAAGCTGTGGCAGGTTCAAACATGTGTGGCAGTAATGTGGGGCGAAGAGGGATAATTAAGGGGAAGTGAGCTGGGAAAGGTTGTGACATGTCTGACAATGATGGAGGTATAGAGTGGAAAGTGCCGTGACAGTTCAAGGACACAGTTCTGACACATTCAGTAGTGATTTGTGATGTGAAGAGAGGAAAGGAGAAGAGAAAGTGAGTTGGGCCACAGGTGACGATTTAAGAGGGGTGGAGAGGGTGACCGCCCTCCTCCTAAGAACCTGTTGCATTTTTTTTGCGTAGTGAATTGTTAAAATATATACAGAAGAAACTTTAAATTTATACAAATAAAAATTGTCAGTAATTCAACCTTGCACATATAATATGTACATTTTATGTCATCATAACTTCAAAATTCAATATTGTTAATACCTTTTTCTCCTCTCTCAAGCTCCGTTTTATGTAAGCGAGGATAGTTCTTGCTCTAAAAGCGCTGTATGCTGTGCTGGCGGGAAGATATATTTCCTGGTTTTTCTCTTGTTTGATGTACCTTGAGAACCTTTCTCTGCAGGATGGCGAGTGTGACAGGTCGAAAAGTGAATGGTCAGAGCAAGGCCCTGTCATATATAATAGCCCATAGCCATGGGCCTGGGATGATGAAGGAAAAAGGGGGGAGCGGAGTACGAACTATGACACCATGTCTCCATACACTCTCAGTCACTAGTGTGCAGTGCATGAGTGATGGTTTCAACTATATTTGTTGTGAAGTGTTTTTTTTACGTTATGTGTTAATGTTGAATACTAATTAGGAAGATAGAGAAAATCACTTGTTTACATATATTTAGTAAACTGCAGAAACTAGAAGAAACAGAGACGGCGATGCTGATACTGTGACACAGATTCGTTTTTATTAGGTTTTTTATACCGGTTTAAGTTCGTTCAAGAGTGAAATATTCTAAAATTTAATTATCACGAAATAGTGTTAGTTAATTAGTAATTATTATAGTATGATGTTGCAAGTGACTATATTATCCTCTCAAGAGCAATATTTTAGTGTTCATTGTTTTCCCATAACAGCATGTCAAAGTCAAATTTTCGACGTCACGAGAATATATCTCAGCGAAGCCTTAATGAATTACAGAAGTTAAATAATTAACACTGAAATAAAATTAATGTCGCGGGTTGTATGCTCACAGTTTTAATGATACAAAACTACAAATTTTTGTGTCCAAGGAAAGCTAAAGTAAAGAAATATATTAAAACTAAAATTGTTCAATCTTGTGGGCATACATTTTAGGCGAAAAGCCATTGGCTCATTGCATATAATTTAAGTATAAATTGTTTAGTTTCAACAAGTCTGCTTTCATTGGATGTATGTTCCTGTGACACGAAACTTAGGATGAGTGAAGAGATTTTGATCAGCACTTAACAGCTGAGTATTCCGTAGCACCGGAATGAAGGGAAGGGATAACCGGAAGATCCCTGGCAAAATCCGTCAACCAGCAGAATCAAATTTACTGCCAAATTTACCAGGTTGCGCCTATCTTTTGTGAGATCTACTAGGTTATAATTTCCAATGTGTTTTTTTAATAATTACATTACAGATTGCAGTGTATCTGAAATATGTAATAAATATTTCTAATTTCTAGATTATAAAATGTTTTGTGCAACTTAGTTTGTTATTCATTAAAATTAAAGTACGTTATTCAAGTGCTAACACAAAAAAAAAAAAAAAATCGTCCTAGCATCGAAGCAGAATCTTAAATATGAACTTAATTTTCACCGCCCAAAAGTTCTGTGGTGTAAATTGTGTGGAATAATAATAAGTCAGCAATTTCAGTTTAAATCATATAGCAAGCTATCGGTGTCCTCCTGTGGCACGGCCGTTATTATGCAAGGTTTGTCGATTTTGCATTTGATTATACACCCGCTAGTCTCAGCAATATGAAGTTAAATTTCATCGTCAGTGGTCTGCCACCCAAAGTTGCGATGCTTTGCAAAACATCTTAAGAGTGCGTGGTGTATAAATAAATGCTGAAAACATAAATTAATTTCTACGCTTTTTTTGAAGCAAATATGGATAAAATACTCAATGTTAATCCTAGATTATGGTATTTGGTAACTTTATGAGTAAATATTTATCCACAATTACTAATACGTTACACGTGATCTCTTGCGCAGAAGATAAATGCACGAGGTTCCAGCGTCAGAGAATGTGCCTCAGAAGTTCGTGACACGAGAAACAATTTTGTTTAAAACGTTGGCTAAAACTATTGTCAAGGATTGCTATTGTTTAATGTTCGAAAATTGGCTTCAAGAAACCTACAGTTATAGATTAATGCTTTTAGCGTTGAATTATGTACCACGCCCTCTTAATAACCGGCCCGAATACCGCAACTTGTAGATGTCCCGTCGCATAAATTGAAAACTTCCGGTTGTACCACCCCGACCCATCAATCTCTTTGTTCAAAACTGTCTCTTTATTTGCATCCTGTGCCGTTATCTGCGTCTCAGCGCCGTCTTCCGCGGCACGAAAACGTCTGTCTCAAAATCTGTCAACAACCTATCTATAATATTGTATGGTGCTAACCTCCCTGTCGCTTGCCCTGCAGGCTTTGTTTCAATTGGGCCAATTAGTAGACATCTTCCATAAGATGATCCCGCCCCTCGAGGACAGTAACTTCCTGCCATTGGCGTATTTATTACATAATAATTTTATTTCATTCAGCAGTACTTTGACAAATACCCTACATGATTTTTTAATTTCAAAAATTTATCATATTGTAATTACCATGTTACCATGTAACTATTTAACTTTTGTATCTTAACCACAACAGGCTGGCTTTCCTCCCCTCTAGTCTGGCAGCTTGGAAAAGGGGGGACGGGGGTAAATGAGCGTTAGTGGAGGCGAGAAGGCCCAGACGCTTGCACCTGCTGTTTCCACAAAGACAAAGTGTATCTATACATTTCTGTTATTCCTATATAAAATTCTGTACATAGAGAATATTGGTATCCTGACACAATGACGAGAAGAATGAATCGTCGCTAGACATATTTTTATTATTGTATCTATAATGTATGACAATTGCTTATAGTTGATGGCACTTACTCTTATTAATTTAGGTGATGACCACATGACAAATCAGAATTTTTTTATTGCGCTCAAATATTTTCCCATTAAAAGCAAAATTTATCGTAAAAATATCACCATTTTTTGAAAGCAGTTTATTTAAATTTTTGGCCCGGAAACTCCTGAAATAGCACCATTTTGCACCTTCAAATCAAAATGTTTCCGGACCCCCACCTCCGCTTTTCGTTTGTGTTGTGGGTATATATACTTTTTAAGGCATCCTTCCACCCCCATAAGACAATTGCTTAAATCTGCCACTGCTGGGACAGGTTCAAACATGTGCAGCAATAATGGTGGGCGACGAGGGGAAAGGAGGAGGATGTGCAATGACAGTTCAAGGTCATGTGATGCAGGAAGAGAAGCTAGGACAGGTTCTGACATACGTGCCAAACATGGAGGGGGAAAGGAGTGGAGAGGGAAAGGTACTGTAGAAAACTGTATGGTTATACAAAACTATAGTCAGTTCCTTGCTGGATGCTGAAGAGGTCGGGTGCTGTCCATTATGTCTGGTAGTTGTGCAAGTAAGTATAATAATAATTACTGAATTTATTGTAAATCGATCGGGTATAGAGTCGATAATATTGGATCGTGATATAATTGATTGAATTGTGTAATATTACAACATTTTTAAAATAATTTTTATTGATTGAATTTATCGATACTCTATCGGATATGGGTCGCAAGAAATTAAATAAATAACATTGTTTGAATTTACATTATTATTTATTTTAGTTATTATTAATATAGGGGTTATGCATATATGTATACTGCATAACATGTGTACCTTACATGTAGTACAACGCTATAATCAAATAATCGATAGCTCGAATATGGTGACGACAGCAGCATCCCTAGCAGACAACTTGGGAAATACAAGATGATGGCATTAGCAATGTCTACAAGGTCGAGTCGAAGGTTACCGAACATGGCCGGAGATTGCCGAAGGTTACCGAGCATGGCCGAACATACGCAATGTATTTTTTAACTAAATAAGTTTTATGTAAAATGTTTTTATTTAAATCGATTTTATATAAATAGATTTTTATTACATATATTTTTAATGCATGTGGGGATGGGATGGAATGCAAAACCAAAAGTTTTTCGGAAAAATTGGAAGAAACCCCAAGATGGCGACCAGAAACAAGGTGGCGGCCGGAAACAAGATGGTGGCTGGGGTGTCGGGTTAGAGGGGTTAAAGGTCAAGGTCATAGGGTCGAAGGTCAAGGTCACCCTCAACCTCATCCCCCAGCCTCTGTCCCCGGATCGGCATTTTTATTCTACTTACACTTTTGCAGTATAACTTAAGTGGTTTTGTTTAAGTGTCCTTTATAAAAGGAAATTGCAATGTTGACAATATTTTTAGTATAATGCTTATCTTGTATGCTGTGAAACATTTTTGAATGATAACAATATGTTTTTAGATTTATGTTTTGTATAGTATAAAAGAGTCTGTATACTTACTGTAGAGTAACGAAATTAGTACTGCAATAAAAATACTATTTAATTTCACACATTTCTGTTTCTTTTTACACCAACTTCCATCTCATGTTTAGTGGGTTTATGAAAAGTAAAAACAAATAATGTCCGAGGAGAAGATTCATTATATAAGCATGGGAGTGGTGTCAATATCTTCACTATTAATGGACAATAAATTTTTCAATAGTAAGAGTTTAGGATTTGTGGCTGATTAAAATTATAAGCCGAAAAACAAAATTGCCACAAATGTGATATACCTGGTAGTGGTTTTTCATGTTCATCTCAGAAAATACAAAGTACATGACAAAGTTACTTTGGACAAAAAATATTCCTTGTAAACTCTGCACAAAAATTTTCTACGCGATTTTTGTACAGCTGGTCATTTAGGAATTGTGACATAGCATGAATAGACTAGTTTCTAGAAATGTTAATAACGTTTGTGTACGTGATATATTTCACTGTAGGAAAGCAGTAAAATTAATTATTTGTATTGTGAGTTACTTTATTTTACACATTACATTAGTTATATACATGTTATTGTTTCAGATAACCTGTACAAAGTAGCTTAACGAGCTAAAATTATGGATGCTGTATATCAATGCAACTTGGCGAGAAAAAAGAAGTCAAGCTCTGAATCAAGTTGCTTCCTGTGCGACTCTTCATAGCCTGAAAAAAATAAATATCACAACCCACTCATGATAGTCACAAGAAATGTGTTGGCTGTGTAACTGAACGAAGACATTACAACGTCAAGCAATGTGAATGTAATGTAAACGAGTTTGAAAATAATTTTAGTTTATGTAAGCAAAATCAATATACTGCAAGGAATAGATCGTGTTATCAAATTATGACACACAGAAAACAAACTGAAACATTAAAAAATACAATTAAGTATTAAATAAGTCTTTGTAAGAGGCTCATGAAAGTATACATTACATGTGAAAATATTTAACATTTCTCAAACGAAAATTTATTAAAATGAAAACTGCTTTATTAGAAATATACCAAGCAGTATAGGAACATAACTAAGAAAAGAGTCGACTGATAGGCATATAACTGGAAAAAATTTACAGTTGAACTAAGTAATGATCACATTTTTCGAGTACGGCTAAGCGAAGCAGTAAATCTAAATGTTGCTGACGCAATTGATGTGATAAATCACACCAAACGTTGGACGAAATATGTAGCTAACGCACTTTGATCGGAAGGTACTGACGTAGGTCTAAAATCTTAAGACAAAATGAGGTTACTCAAAATGCAGCATTGCAGAGTTTATAAATATAACTGAGCAGAGGCTGCCTTCAGGAGAAATATTTAGCGTGAATGTTTAGGAAGAAATGTATTTGCACATTAGTTCTTCAAACAACGTACAAAATGAGATTGTGACACGTCAACGACTGAAAGTATTTATTGGAACAGAATTATCCGACAGAGACAACAAATTATTTCGTCCAAACTAGGTTAACAAACAGCAAGAAATTTCAATGAAATGCACTAGAGACAAACCGGTGCTGAAACGGAAAATATTGGGAATTAAAAATGAAAGAGTTAATATATGGTTTGACTCTGCAAGTACTAGAAGAAGTAATGGTTTAATGCAAAGTCCTGTATATTTAATACTCCCGGCAAACTAACAGAAATTATTTTGTACGAAAATTGCAAACGTTCGTCAAATGGTGTATTGCAGATAAAAGTAATATATCCCATGTGCAGAAAAAGCAAAGGACGAATGCATAAAGAGACAAAAGAAAACAATATGTTGCACCTATGCTGATGTCTAACTGTCTTTCTCGAAGGCTAGTAGACAACTAAAATGCATTACATTAATAACAAAGCCGAGATTCATCGCTCTACGTTGTTTGTGGATTGACTATTAAAAAAACACCACGTAATAATTATTTGATAAAATTTATAAGTGACTTAGGTAGCCGTATTGACATTAGAGAATGATACTGGGAAAAGTGGTGTACATAAAATTAGTGGAATTAATGTCATCTACATACCACCAGATTTGATACCTGACAGGTTCGTACATTGGGCCGTGAACAATGTTGACTTCTTCGAAGACACCATTGATGGGAGGACATTTTATGGAACAGTCGTTACTGTGTACCAAGATATAAAACAATCTTATAGAAATGAATTTATTTCCTTAGTCACATCGGAAAACATGCCATTAACATGTCTCGAGGATGCCTTACGAAATATTCTTTCATGTACAAAACATCTCAACAGCCCCAACAGCAACTTTCGGTTGGCCCAACGTTTGCACACTACACTGGGCCAACTTTGGCGTTCAACGTTGGCTCAGCATTGAAACGTCGCGTGATACGATGTAAGCTCTAATTTGATTTTTTGGTTAGCGTCCAGCCAAAAACTAAGTTCAGTCAATATTGTCTCAAAGAAGAAATTTATTTTGAAATTATGTTGGCCGGTGTTATTTTAGTTGGATTCCGACTTATTTCCTACGTCGGCACAACGTCGTTTGGTAGTTGAAATCATGTGTGTAATATACATATACCAACAGTTTACTTATGTTGGGCCAACGTAGTCTCTACAAAATACCACAAAATTGACTTTACAATGCAAATTTGACTGGATCAATTTGCTTGGACATACTCAATTGCAAAATAGATGACTGTCAAATGAAAACTAAAAATAAGACAAAAAATCATATAAAAGCAGAGTATGCTTTAGTCAACAGGATACATACACAACATAAAATTCCAAAAATGGAATCGGGTCAAATCAAACACGGAACAAACAGATAATAAGTGAAATAACAAAAATACAATAAGAAACACACAACGATGAGACGAAACAATAATACAGCAGATGTTAGGCACGACCAGAAATACAACAAACGACATAACGATGAGATGAAACAAAACACGAAGATATCAGAAACGAACAGAAAAAAAGAGCAAACGACACAAACGATGAGACGAAACAAATCACAGAAGTTTTCCAGTCAGTATTAACGACGTTTCGGGTGCGACAGATGAGGAGATTGGAAAACCATGGGTTTATATAGGGTAAAGTCCCTTATCCTTTTCAGCCAATGGGAGACGAGATCATAAAGATCAAATGCAAATCCAAGCATAATTTTCATCATTGTTTTATTTTAAGTGTGATTGTAGGCTGCAGAAATTATTACGTATAATTTTTAAATAATTCTATCATAATCAAGGTGTGGACTAGAATCGTGCTTGACACTGAGAGATTAGAAGTCAAGAATACTATGTATTACCCTACACTGTCGACTTTATTTCGACGGATGATAACATGAACACGTATTTAGTGAAAATTTAAAAGTTGTTTGTTGATTTTAAACCAAAATACATAGTTAAGAAAAATAAAATGCATACTTATTACAGATGAAACAATTTTGCTGACAATGTACCGTAAAACGGGGTGAGATTATGCCAAGTGTGGTGAGACTGTGACAGCCTAATTGTATATGTTTGTCTACAGATATTAAAAAATGCGTACTTATATAAGCGTAGTCCTGAAGAATAAATCAAGTCTGTTAAAAAAGAATACAAAAATAAAAAAGTATACGCTGTTTTATGTATAATTTGGTTGTTACAATCTCGCCCCGACTTGGTATAATCTCACCCCTATTTACGGTATTTGTTTCTAGATTTTCTCTCAATAAATAATTAACAGGACCTGTAATAATACACATTCACCGACAGTCTTCAAGACATACATTTCTGATGAATAATTTTCTTAACTACTCAACACTAGTGAGTTTTCTGTTAAGTTCTTTGGCTCGAAATGTGGCAACGGCCTATGTTGTCCAGAAATTGTATTTTTATTTTATGCCAGCTAATTATCCATTAATTGCCAAGAAAATATGTGTTGTGATGCAAATTGTTTGTATTTTGTCCATTACACTCAGAATCCTAACCACTGAACAGCTTTGTGCCAACTTTCGACCCACAAAATTATTCAAACTCACTCTACACAAGCAAATGTAAGCTTAATATTTATTATTATGAATCTCCCTCTGTGTTATTATTGGAGGTTACAAAGTGAACAAACAGACGTTTTGTAGTTTTCCTAGAGAAACGTTATTTCATATGGTGATTTAACAGGCACAAAGGCCAAACATCAACAATATCATTCAGGTACCTAAAGAAATGCAACATTAAACTAGTTCCTTACGAAACTGGCAATAACGCGCTTGCCGGTTGAACATTATAAACAATGATTTGCAAACACAAAAAATACTAAGCTATAAGGTTAGGTCCTAATCTTTTGAACTTTGTAGATCACAAATACAATTTCACCTTAATTCCAAACGTTAAATTGGACCGGTAACGATGACTCATTATTAATGATTTCCCTCCGTTTAAACTGACTTAGGCACAAGCTAGACTTATTCAAAATCCTCGTTCAAACACAATTTCAGTGATACTCAAAACACACGTAATTGGAATAAATACAGCTATTTGCAGGTAGTGCTATATTTACTTCTTACTGAACATCAATTTTATATGCTCCGTATACATAAGAGTAATAAGTCATTAAGTCACAAACTACAACACCTCCCTCAGACGAGATGAATCCAACAACCGTTAAATTAGGGAGACTTATGTCGTTCTGACAATACAATTGTCAATGGAAATGTGTTTTCATTTCAAGTAATGTCCGCGGGCACCTTACAATCTCTCAATTCAAAATTCAATGGAATCGCCAACCAACAATAATGCACGTGAAACGTGATTAAACTTAAAAATGCCACGCGCACGTGCTCATGTCCATCTGTACGGTAAATGTCGGCAGCACGCACGCTGGCTGCGTTCAACGCAAAGCAGGAAAAGCAGGAGCGTAGTCAGGATTACTGTTCGTGGGGAGGGATGTCAACTTTAGCTTTTTCTCAACTTAATAAGGGACACTGATCACACGTCTTGAAGCAAGGGGTCCGGGGGTCCTTCCGGAAAAATTTCAATTTCAATGTGCAAAATGATGCAATGTAAGCAGTTATTATACCTAAACTGTGGATATAACACAGCTAATTTTACTTTCGAGAAATTTATTTTAATTTCGGGGGGGGGGGAGAGGGGCGGCGGGGCTATATATCCCGATATCCCCCCTCTGACTACACCACTGAGGAAAAGCATACCAAAGAAACCACATTCTTAACACGATTATTCGAAAAGGAAAATACCAAGAACAAACAAAAATTCAATTAATGGCGCCTAAATTAATGTTAAAAAAAATCAGTTGATCTAGCTCATGCGAATGATGGTGGCCGCCTCCACTCGTCAAGGAGGAGAATATTCCCCATTTACTCACAAACAGGAGCATGTGTACTCACACCAGAATTATGTTGACTGCCTCCGACCAGGAACAAGCAAGAAGTGACTGGCACATGCTACAACTTTTTTAATGTAATAGCTAACGGCTAAATACGCCCACTGCCAACAACAATAACCAAGAATCTAAATATACACGTTTCAAAAATACATAATAATCAAAACAACACGAAAATTCTAGAAGACAGACAAATAACGTGTGCCGAATTCCCGACACAGTATCCAATACACACTCAACGACTCGCTTGGCTAAAGCTCGCCCTCGTGCGAGCCCCTCTGGGAGAGGGTGAGGTGGAAAAAGAGGGAGTAAGAGAACAGGCAAGGAATTCACAAAAAAAGCAAGCACGAATGCTAATCGACCGTGTAGTAGGGTAGTGCTAGCGTCGACCCGAATGAAGTTCATTTCCCAAATCCCATCACTGCAACATTCCTAAAGCTAAAGCAGCAACAAATCCACAGTGTTCAAAATAGCGAAGAAAAAAGCAAAAGCTAATGATATGTCCCAGCAGGCACTCACAGTGTAATTATATTATTTTCAGTCGTCTTTTGAGCAACCAAAATTACTTAAAATTATTAGAAATATTCGTCCAGCTGCGAGGTGGATTTGAACCAGTAATTCCATTATTTGATTCCTCAGCCGTTACTGATCGCTATGAACTTGTTGTTTTGTTGTTTGAATGAAAAATATATTAAATAATTATGAAAAATTTCCCAACTTTCCCGAAATATTGAAAGAATAAGTTACGCAATTCTCTCTCATTACAGACAACAATTTTGCTGTACATAAAGTGATTTTTAGAGCCCACGATTTTTTGGTGAAAAGAATTCTGCAACAATTTGTTTTAATGCCTTATGTGCTCATACGCAGCTCTGCTTCATGGTCAGTGATTGGCTGTTTTTAACTCTCAGCGTCTAGGGTTCTACCCGCAAATCACAGACGTGTGGTGTCGCAGTAACCTTGTTCCTGTTGGCACAGTTAAATGAGCCACGCCTACATTAAGCCAATAACCATGAAGCAGAGTTGCAGACGTGCACTTAAGGCATTGAAACAAACTGTTGCAGAATTCTTTTCACCAAAAATCGTGGGCTCTAGGGATTTTGTATTTTCTCAATAAACAATGATAATTTTTTTTTTCGTTTCTGCAATTCTATTGTTTATATGACAACAACCTAACTTAAAAGTTCGTATTAAGTACCAAACGTATGTTTACAAACTTTTTCAACATTCAACCAACCATTTTAAAGTTAAAAATAGTTACTCTTCCAATGGCCAATTAAGAATATGTGCAAATAGCTTATAATATTGGGTAGTAATACCTTCTATATCTAATTTTTGATATGTATATAATAATACAGTTATGTGGGTTTTACAACCTTGACCCAACAAAATAGTACACACCAAATGCAAATCGTATGTTTACTAACTTGTTGCCCATAATCAACAACCACTTGAAAGTTAATAACAGTATATATTAACGCTTCTATCCTTTCTTCGTTTGAAATTTTTTGAAATCCTTATTAATGTAATAAAATATAATTTCAAACATTAATGTTGGCATACTACGTCGGACCAACATTGCATTGGGTGTTCCAAGATAAATCATATCAGATATCCCAAAAACTTTTCAACGTTGGCGCAACATGTTGCCAGGGTTTTATATCAAAAGTATGGCTACCATCTTAATGCCAAACGTCAGCCTACATACGTACAAAATCAGTTCAATTGTTGGCCCAACGTGAATGTTCATACCACTTGCCAACGGTTTGTTTACTAACTTGTTACCAGAAATCAACCAAGGAATTAAAGTTTATTAAAATGTCATAATTTTCTATAATTTTAGGACCTAACTGAATTGTTTTCAGATATAAACACAATTTATGTCACTGGGTGTCTGTTTAGCAACTTGTTGCCAACCCTCAGTTAACTTACAAATAAAATACTTTCTATGGTTGGCATAATGTCGGTTACGCAGCTGTGTACCAACGTACTGAAAACGACCTACATCCAATCGTTGAATTTTCAACATATTGCCAATATGTAACCAACGTTACATATCTTAAAGAATGCAGAATTTGTGTACATACAATCATTATCACGTTTTTAAATGCAATGTATTGTTTGAGCAATGTTGGTGAAATGTAAATTTGCATACCTAACACCAACGTATGGTTACCAACTTGGTACCAACACTCAGCCAATTAATTATCCAATGTCGGGCCAGCATACTAGCAACAACCTATTATCCATCATTTGTATTTTGAACATTGTCCCAACATATAACCAACAAAACAAAAATTATGTAAAATATTATTTTTAAATAAAGGAATCTTATTATCTTACGAACTTGAATGATTGGTTATGTTCTCTTTTTAAAACACGTTTTTGAACACTTAGTGCAAAATTTTGATTTTGCGACGTCAGCCTAACGTAATTATACACACTAAACACCAACTGTTTGATCTCCAAGGTGTTGTCAACATTCAATCAACGAATCTAAAGCAACAAAATTTTGGTCTTCTAATATGTTCAGACATTTGCTGATTTAATGCAACTATTTTCAGAATTCTGACAATTCATCGCAATAATAATATATTTTTTGAAAAATTTTACTGTCATTCTATGTTGCGCCAACGTTATATTGACTGTGTTTCACAACACAAAGTATTGCCAACAGTTTCAACCAATTTCGTTTGCCCAGTGTTGGTTGCTACTGGGGTGAAATAAATATTTGGTTTCTTTTAAGACTATCGATGAAAATGTAATGATAAATCAACTACCTACTCCTCTACATGGATTGCTTAAAAGAGACATTTAGGAGGTATAAAGTGTGATTCCAGAGTTTCCTCGCGGCAGGTTATTCCATAATCTATAATTACGAGTTATGTACGATTGACAATAATGAGGCAACTAGAAAAATAGAACCTTACTATTTCTGAAACGACAAAGTCGTTATCACATCTAACATGGGAATACATACACCACTGCAGCAGTTAAATTTGGAAAATAAAAATTGCAAAGGCGAACGGATTTTAAAGCCCGAAAATCTGCAGATTATAATAGCTCAACTCCATACGATAAGTGAAGTGAATTCATATGCGGAGTGAAGTGAATTCATATGCGGAAGTGGAAAACCCGAACTGTGGGTGGAATGCGATTTATATTCTTCAATGACTACGACACCAATCCTGGAAGGAAGACGCTTAAGGAGAGCAAAAAATCGTGTTTACCAACTTCATATGCATTACAGATTCTGCTTCTAGAATAATTTAAAAATTAAAACACAGAAAGTGTTTCCTTGTTACAGCCTTTACTATACGACTAAGACGAGAGTTTGCAAGCTAACGATATATCAATGATCCAGAATATATAGCACAACTTTGCAGCTACACATGCTCGAAACATCGTTGTTGTCCGCCATGTACCTGCCACATGTATGAATTAAAGTGTACCGAATTGTATAGATGTGAAGGAGATCGAAGATTATAATGTAAATTAACTGAAATTTCTGTATAAAGTGAAGAGTTTGTTGATAAATATTATCATTAGTAGTAAGAATACTGTCCCTTAATATATTTTAGGTTAAATATTTTTCGTTTATTTTCAGGGTTTTACTATACCTTGAATCCTTGACCTATAAAATTTGATACAATTGTCATACATCTTAAAGTGTACTATACTTGGATAACACTACAAACTGTGTATTAATTTTTAATACAACAAATTTCCATACCTATAAAGTGGATTGAGATTATATAAAGTGACTTTAACAAACAAAATAATCTTTCAAAAGAAAATAAGATAGCCCGTATCATTACAGTAACTTCCTGATGAAAAACAAACACAACATAATTTTTTTAATGGTATTTTCTGTACGAAACATTACTCGTGCAAAATCGCTCCACAGACATTTGCTATGTGAATATTTTACAAGGAATATTATTTTCTAGGTAATTTATTATACACTATATATTTTACGGGAAATACGAACATCACGTTCGGTAAAATTTCAGCCATTTTCGTTTAGCGAATAACTTTAATTAGCCGCCAATAATAAACATCCACGATCACATTATTGATTCTATTAAATAATAAAGAGAATGGCACATCTCCCGTACTTGAATTTTTAAATTCCCCACTGATTTACATTTACATCCTCAGTAATTAAATGTGCAGCGTGAAAAAACATCGCACTACACAATTATTTAAAGGCTGTATTTACAATCCCAAAGTTAATTGTAGAAAAAATAATAATTTGTTAACGTATTACTATTAGATAACATTAATGTCCCATTTTATTAATTATTCTGTAATTTTAATTTTTACGGAACTGTACGCTTTGTTTTTTTTTTTTTTTGTTCCGAAAATTTTCAAAATGTGACTTTCGATGTTTTCCATAGTGCGGTGCAATATGCGGAATTCACGACGAAGATGCATTATTTCTCTCGATTTTTGTATTTACGTTGTAGGGACTGTTATTTATGTACGGCAAAGCATTGCAATTTCCAGTACGTGTCATAATTGATATGAGTATATTTCTACCATTCACTCTTATTGTAGGCCTAATTGAGGGGCTTAGAATGAGAGTGGTTTAAGCCACGTAAAGTAATTATCACCAAACGATTAATTGCTTCTACATATAAAATACAGCACCCGTATTTTTAGAACTTTAAAAAATCACTTTAAAAATTGAGTTTAAAAAGTGTTACAATTACAACGTAACTTACTTTTTAAACATGTTTAACATGAATGAAATAAGAGCCTCTTACTGCGGCCACCAGGCTGGCGCTCGAACTGCGCGCAGCGTGTTCAAGGTTACGATTTATTCTCAGAGACAAGTACTTGCGTTCACAATGCTTACAGACAAAAATAAAACATACTTCACACTATACTTATGAATGTGACTTTCTAGATACCACTCACATTGGAAGAATTATTTTAATGCCCTCCAACTTGGCTAAAATCGGCTTTTTCACACGGTTGTTTCTTAACATATATGTAACAGATTTGTTCGAAATTGAGATCTACAAGTACACTGGACTTTGCTACAGCGACATGTTCAATAAACTGACAAAGCCACTGCTAAAGTCCGACAGTAAAAACGTTACGGCGGGAACATTGCGCACGTGTTTACAGCTCTGGGCGTATAGAGGCGGTATCACAACACATTTGTCAGCCGACATCGCTCGTAGCACTTCATCGATTTTCGCCTCACGTAGAAACACACCCTTCACCAAACGGCTGCCTTAATTAAAGCGACTTACACCACCATCATTGTAAGCCACTCAATTGTTGAAGTAAAAAAAAACTTTGTCCCTCGTCTTTTGCACTTGGACAGGTTTCCAAGTTAATGTATGTAGTCTACTTTCCAAAATAAAACAAGCTTATGATATCACCTTTTTGTGTGCATGATTGAGTATGTGTTGTGTCAAAATGTTTATTTCCCCCCAAAACCTTTTAAAACCTGGATCTTATTTATTCAAAATCCAAGTACGTTAGTAAATATATAAATGTTTTCTGAATTGTATACATTTCGCTTATAGCAAATATTTATTTTCACAATGATTGTTTGCTTTCGCAAATTTTAGGCGCTATGCCATAGCTCGGTATCAAAATATGATGTTTAAAAAAATTATATTCTGATAGCTTACCTTATGAGAAAGCAATATTTGAGAGGTTGTTGTCGTAGGGCTGTTATTTTGGAAATAAGTGAGACATTAAAAAATATATATAATTTATATTTCTACCATATTTAAAACCTAACATTTTGTAACGAAGCAAAGTTAAAGGTCTGTAGTTTCGGAAGATATAATGATCTGAATAAATAATATTATTCTTATCATGTTTCGAGAGCTAATTGGCAGGGTTGTAACGAAATGTAATGTCATGAGAGTTATGTCGTGTTTCGAAGATCTACGAAACCGACTGTAACCATATTTAGTATTTTGACAGTTTATCATAAGACATTTAATTTTTTTAAGACGTAATATTTGCAAGTTCACCAATTCAGAGGATAGGATAACATGAATAATTAAAGACTACACAACAAATATTATTTGTTAGGCCGGTAATACTTACCGCTTGTAACCATTAGTTACATGTTGACTATTCACTATCGGAGCTTTGATATTAGTAGAGACTATACTTTTGCTACAACCATTATAGATGTATGCACAATGTTGGTACGAAAGTATTTTATTTTATTTTTTTTTCAACAGTGTATTATCCACAATTCGGTTATAGTAAATTAAATTGTTGTTAAGTCCACAATTTTTATAAATACACAAATCAATTATATTTTGATTTCATTGTGACAGTTCATCGCACAAACTTTTATTTAAATTGCGCTTATTTTAGGTCAAAATGTTGGATTACATATGGAAAATAACACACTTAAATGTTATGTTTTATCAGGTAATACTGTACATATTATGAACCAATTATGTATCATTATAAATTTATAATTCGGTGCTAAGTTTGTGTAATTCAATATCATTGGTCGGAATACGTGAATTGAGATTGATAAGTAGCAGTTATCATTGGCCAGTTTTGCCAGATTAAGGTTTTGCAGTAATAGGACTGGTGTCCCAATTGAGGTTAAGAGGGCGGTTAACCGAAAATTGTAATAATTTTAACAATTTTTATATTTGTACTAGATAATATTTGTTTTGTTGATGTACACTCTATCTTTTGACGAATTCACCGTTGTATGAACATTAATATGTGATAAGATATTGTAAAAAGACGATACTTCATTAAATACCAAAATTTGACTATAAGAATGACAATGCATGTGGTGCATATAGTAAATATATTCCAGTGAAAATATTGGGTTTATTTTATTTGAAGCTGTGGTACTTTATCTCAATTTCGCCATAGGGTGATAAATGGATTTTGAACATTTTAATTTCGTTATGTTAAATTTCATAGGACTGCTAAAACAAACGGTTGACGGATAGCAATATATCATTACAAACATGTCAGTGACGTAAAATTTGTAAATTATTAAGATAATAAATTTAAAAGTTTTGATTAATAAATTTAAAAAAACCGGCAAAATAAAGCCCGTATACATTAATAAATTTAATCGAATTAGCTTTGTCCGTATATTAGACATGAACTTAAAAATAATGCAAACAATGATTAATACGTCCGTATGTATGAGAAACCGTCATATTTTATAATGTTACTACCATCACAAATCATACTTTTATGCATTCATTTTAAGAAATTCGTAGATACATTGTTCTATTGTTAAAGAACATTTTTAATAGCTGGAACAACATTTTGATAATGTAGGTGCCTGAATAGCATGCCTATTTGTAATAACCTTTTCTGTAAAAAGATTGTCATTCTTTCATAATTTTAAGGAAATGTGCTTACTTACTGAAATAAACGATACGCGTTAAATTTCACCTTCTCAAATTACTAATTTTAAATGGACACTTTGTAAACAAAATTTTATTTACAAATATTTTTAAGTATAATTTTTTTCCGTTAGGAACTCAATTGTGTATTTTAATGAAAAGATGCTGTATTCTTTGGGTTAAATTTAAGATATCAAATTTGTGTGCTGTATACAATAATTTATATTGTGTACAACAGTGATATACTTATCCAGTATTGAGCTGTAAGAGAGATAGAAAATGGCAAAAATTAAAACGATTTTCTATTATTCACTTTAAATTTTTATTGATGTTTTACTCGTTTCCAGCAGATATGGGCGAAAAGTGACGAGTGGAATGCAGGAGCTTTTGACTGATATTTACATCTTCTATTCATACCTTAATAATACTTATGTATTTAATTTATTTTCACTTGTAATCTATACAGTGCTTACACCTCTGTCATATATAGAAATTCTAACTGATGTTGTATAAGTCTAAAAAATGTTTGCCTGAAATTCTTTACGTTTTATGCAAGTAAGAAATCCCAAAGCATACTTAATATTTGTAATGTTTTATACGTGATAAACTTAACTAAATCACATTTAAAAGGCAAGTTTTATTTAACAGATTTCATTCAGCAAAATAAAACGCTAGTATTTATTCGGTAAACATTCACAAGCTTTTGGCTAAAATGAAATTTTTTAAATGATACCTATTTTTGGGGCATTATGCCTATTGTTTTACAGTTTTTGTTCAATTATTACCTTAAAATTGTTTCTCCAGACTGCAAATATTTTTCCACCCACACTTAGTATAACACCGCGTATTGAAAGAGATGGTAAGATACAAGTAACTGGGCCGTCATGAATCTTCTTCGAAAAAACGTGTGTTACTTCTGCAACAAAGGAAAAATATTATAAAAATCAGATATTTACATTAAATCAATTTGTTGTATTAGAAGTAACAAAACAATTAATAAGTAAACAATTGCAACCATCCAACTATGAACCAAACTATTGCCGGTTTTATATCATTGTAATTAGCAGGGCATTTTGATACTATCAAATAAATTTATTTTTAGCATAATAAAGATGAAAAAAAATAAGTTACCAGCCAAATTAATAAGCCTACTCTCCTCAATATGAATCCAAGTTAACAAAATACTTATACAGGTGTAAAATGTGTGTATAATATATCAAGTGTTTCCTTTAAACGCCATTAAATCTGTATTTACTATTATTCCCTTTTAAATTCCCAACCGGCAGACGTGAAATTATAAAATACACAACAATTATAGCTAGGAACATTTACAGTACAAATTTTTATTTATCATTGACCCAGAAGATATAAAAAAGTATATACGATATTATTTACTTATCTCGTGCTATCTTTAAAAATAGCAGACATACAACAATAAACCTTGGCTTGATAGGATGATGAAAATTGAACATGAATCACAATTTTTTTTTTAAAAAGCACGTATCTAAGGAAGCCAATTTTCAGTGAAACAAGAAAAAGTATTTTTAATTGTTCCACTAAAGTTGAGGTGATATAAAGTAATCCCTTTAATAAATATATCACTGAATTATTTACATTGTAATGCAGATAGTTAGGTGCTACAAATAAATTTAGTAGAATAAATTTATTTACGGTAATTTTACCCTTTCATGGCATATTGTAACAGGCATAATTATAACAATACGATATGTTAGATTTTTAATTGAAAAAAATTTAAAATATTTATTTTCCTTTTAAAACTGTAATTATTCAATTACTCGACAAGGTAATTTACAAATTAATGTCGGTTTGGTTCTGTCAGATTTTTTTGACACTTTTCTTTTATAGAAATTTTTTGCTAAGAACAAAAGTATTAATTAAGCTACTTATTCTAGTACGTAAGCTGTACTTACACAAAACTACAATTTCTTTAAACATTAAAGCCATTTCGCAAGTTATAATTAGAGCCTTTATTCTCAGTATTAAATTTAAGTCCTAAGTTAATTTTTTTTCAATTAAATCAACATATTCACTGGGAGTTTAACAACAGTTCATGTTTAATTACGCATCACGAAAGTATGTTGTAACAGATAATTAATGAATGGCAGTCCCAATATTCATTCAGAAGATCTTAGTACAGCCCTTTCGTTTGTTACTTTCTTTTAACATCCACTGGAAGTAATGTTTTTCATGACATACTTTAAATAACATCTGTCGCTAGTTCTAAAACATAACAGTTGTAAACCTGTAACGTATGAAATTCTCTTGCTATATAGCAGCATAGAAGTTTTGATGTCGTCTGTCGTGTATCATAAGTTTTGCAATCCTGCATGTTATTTTTTCAGTTATTTGCGTCGTTTATTTGAGATTTATTCTTATATTTAAGTTATTTACAGACACTTAAATCTTAGTCAATGCCCGTAACACAAGTAAATATTATCATATTCGTAAAATAGCGGAAGTAAAAGAAGATCGTTCAGAGAAATCATGTCATGCATTATTTTTATTTTAATCTCTGAATGCAGACACTTAATTTTCCCACTTACTTTGACTGTATAGTTAGAATGTGAACTTTTACCTTTAAAAAAAAAATAAACGCTTTTGTGATTTCCACTCTTATCAGTCGGTGTTCCTCCTTTCCTTCTGCGATTCCGCAATCATCCAGTATGTTTCTCTGAGAGAAATGAACCAAGAAAGGCACTACCCAGCCAACACAACTCCTTCCTCAGTACTTCCTTGGGTCATCCTTTATGGATTGTAGGAATTTCCTATGGCTGTCCACTATCATTCCTGACTTATGTCTTATTTTCGCCTGGCATCCATGTTTAGATGTCCTACGGATATCCCGAAAGGACTAAGTATTTGCCTATAGACATCCTCCTAGGACTGTTTGAAGACATTTCCTGCCTGACGATATCCCCAGAGGAATACCTGAGGATGTTCCCCCAAAGATTGCCTGAGTACGTCCTCCCAAAGCTTGCGTGAGGATATCCCTCTAGGGACCTGTAGAGCACATCTTCACTTCTCAAAATTAATATAAGTCTAACCGAAACACAACTACCTAATTGTTACATAAGATGTAAAAAAATTACGTATGAAATATTACGTACAGGCATTCTACGATACCTTCAATTAAGCTACGAAATAAATAGTTAATACGAATCCTATCTCCGACAAAACAAACACATTGAACTCGCCCACGTGTAAATGGGTTATGCAGGCCCTAAATAACGCCCAATAAATGGTCATAAGACACAAAGTTGGTAATAAATGTATGTTCTTATTTACCTGTGTTTTATCTGTAGCATGAGTTGTAACTTAAAGTACTCAAATAACAACCATGAATAAGCAACAAACAGTCACAAATAATACAGCTGCGGCGCACTACCTATGATCATGACACCCAAATTACACAAGAGAAAGAAAATGTCGGCGCTCCCTTGTCCTATAGCAATCCATAGGTAATCCTACGTCGATCCCAGAGGGTACAAATTAAGGACGAAAAATAGATAGCCAAAGGATGTCTTTCAAGGATGCGAAATGTACATCCATTTTGTGCAGTCATATGGGAAGTTATACGAAAATATTTTTTAAACAACCAAGAAATTGTTCTCTTTTCGTATCGACCTAGCAAACTAACTT
>PNEQ01098002.1:26620-55992 GCA_003012365.1 Medauroidea extradentata
TGCAAGCGAGAGCGCGGAACGAGCGACAAAGAAGTACAATCGGCCTTTGCGTTCGGCAGCGTTCGACATCCGTCTCTCTCCTACTTGAGTGAGCGATGCGTCTGCGTGGAGTAAAAACTATTAAATTGTAAAAAAAAAATTGACATAATTGTATTTATGCGTACAAATAAATATAACTTGATCAATTTCATTGTGATTTACAATTACTTCCTTCTCTATATACATCCAAATCTATTAAACAAATGAAATTAAAATTTTCTTTTGAAAAATGATACCATTCCATCAGTATTTTCTTAAGACGTTGTCACGTTCAACTATCGTCAGTAAACCGACTTTACAGACAACCAATTTTTTTTCGCCGCCGCTGTGTTCGATGAATTCATTTGTTAAACATAAGTTTATATATTTGTTGCTTTTGACCTTCTCATATTATTTACTTAATCAAATACTTGTAATTTATTAAAATGACTTGTCCAGTTTAATGTGCATGCACAAAGGTACAATCTTGTTATCTGTGAAAAAATCTGACGAATAAATTGCAATTGAACCTTTTAATGTATCATATGGTCCGTAGGCGGTCACTGAAGGACGAGAAATGGATGACCATAAGATGAACTTTCAGGGACGAGCAGTGGAAATCCGTTAAGGACGACCATATGTTTTCCTTTGCTGAGCATATAAGGGACAACAACAAGTATGTCCCTAAGGGATGACCAAAGGCAGTCCTGAGGAACCAAAGATCCCTGTTGTCCTTTGAGGATCAAATTTGGATGTCCCTAAGGAAACTTGTGTTGGCTGGGTAATTAACTGATTGCCTACTATAAAATTGGTTTTATTTTTACTGCACCTTACGTCTGGTCAACAGAGAGGTCATTAGAGACGGTCACACACAACTGCACAATGACAGGAATTAGGAAAGGAGTCAGCAATGGCCTACATTAAGGTACCATCCTATTCGCCTGGAAAAATTTCGGAAAACCACAGAAAACCGAAATATGGATGACCGGAGCCAACGTTCTATTCCAAGTCCTTTCGAATTCGAGTCCAACATTTCATTGCGACACCTCGCTCGGTGCCATCATTTGTCATCGTAATGTTTAGTGTTGCGTGTCAAGAGGGTAGTAATTCATTACTTCTGACTTATAACGTGAATTGACAGTTTTAGTAGCTTGACAGTCCGCATTGTACTCTACGAGGTGTCTATCACAGCATGATTTTAATTTTGTTTAAAGTAATGTTTTCCTTCAATGATATTTAAAGATTTAATATTTATGTGATGTCTGCTTATTTATTCCTATAATATGTATTTCCTTTACGCCAAGCCACAGGTAGAAGTGTAATATTTTTAATGTGTTGTCTTATGTGTGAGTACTATGAACAGTCTTCACACAATATTCAGTGACCACGAATTTTAAGTCTCTGTGGGATAGAGAGTAGACAATGGATTTCATGGTTGGTATAGTAAAAATATGTTAAAATACGCATTTGAAGAGAACTTAAGTGTTTTATATTGTTCAGGCGTGCAATAAGAAATAGCTGCGAAACAGATGTTCCTTCTCTCATATCCTATACCAAGGCGATTTTGAAGAAAGACGTTTTACCAGGAGAACTACTTCAGAATGAAGATTATGGGTAATATAAGTTTTCTTGTTGCTTGAACGAAGACTTGAGCAACAAGACTTGAACATTTTATAGAAGACGTCTTTAAAGTTTGTTTCGAGAACTTAGCAAATACAAAGTTATTAATTACTGATTTATACCAGATTTACTTGTCAAACTGAACTAACACATAATATGTACTTGATGCTACTCAGACGTGTCAGATGAGATATCTGTGAGACAAATATACTCTACTCTATCATCTAAAGACTCATGCTCTTCGTTTAGCTAAGCTGTGATCAAAGTAAAGCAAATATTTTGTTTTATCGTTTCATGAGTAATAAATATAATCAATTGAGCACTATCTTGTTGCATAGGTATAAGTTAAGTTGGCAATTTTCACAAGTAATTATTGAAATATTTTGTCGATTCATAACAGCTGTGAATTATGTTATCAATATTTACGTATTTGTGTGTTTTCTTACGGATGCAACATTAGACTGCGTAAATTAAACATAATATTCAGATAATTTGTTGTCCTAGAACAAATATAATTTTAAAATGAAAATCATAGAACTCATTAATGTTTCTTTGCAATTTTTTCCCTTTTTCCGAATTATGATCAACTAAGCAAAAATAAATTTAACATAAACTACAGTAAACATGGCAATTTAAATTTCATGCTGTGCCATTTCATTGGGATTTAAGTTTGCAACAGTTATAGAACATGTATCCTGCCAAGAGTTGGCAACCTATGGCTTTAAGCAGGAAGCCAGAATTTCGAATAACATCATGGTGGTGAGTGGTGCTATCCGACAGCCTCACTGTTTATCGTTGTTTGTATATTGCATCCGAGTAAATTTTTGTATACGGTATATTTGGTATTCGCTCATTAACATTCTTGTTCCTTATAGGCCGAATGGTTCTCGGAAATTTTGTTCCGTTTTCATTTATTTGTGTGTTTCGTGATGTTAACGTGCGTGAATAATGTTTCCCGTGGCGTGGACCGCCTTTGTTTAGTGAAAGCATCGTTTAGTTGCATAATCATTATTAGTGCACTAAAAGCACTGTTATTGTAACTGCGGTACGCAGAGGGACGTGTGAAACGCGCATGTGGTTTGGCAACAGTGGCGGTTAGTAACACCACCAAAGTTTCATTCATTCAGGTCTGGGGTATCAGCTGCCCCTGAGGGCGGTGCTTCAGAAATCAATAAGTCAAACGATGGTTTGCCAAATATCTTCTTTGTTTTGATAGCATTCGCAATAGTGGTCTAATTTCTTCAACTCGTATTCCACTTTAGTCTCTTACAACACTGATTTGTAATCGATAGTTAGGCTAGCCTATTCGACGGATGTTCCTGTTGGCGATTTACTTGTGATTATCCAGTTGTAGCCGTTGTCTGAAAGGAATTTTATAGTGGCCTGAAATTTGCTCTATGAACGTTATGAGAAGAAACGCTCGATTTTGACTGCACATGTTGAGACCCTACTGCAAGTACATGTCGCTTCAGTACTCACCAAGTTCACTACGTCAATTGTTGACAATCGTATCAGAAAATATTTCAGCACTTCAAATACTGAGGGTGCCGGTAACACACTAGGATATTATCCAGCTCCCCACTTTAAGCAAGCGCCTGGACTCGAAACTTTAAGTAGAGAGGTGATTACTCTAGGTAAAGAATTCCTTAATGTGACTACTTTTTTACATTTATTTAAAAACACAGTAATGTCCAGGAAGCAGATTATGGAGCATCTCTTACTAAACCCTTAGGAGCACATACCTTTAAGCAGGAACATCTAACCAAAGTACCATACTAATTCTCTCCTCTGTTCAATACAGCCTTGGTGTATGTGCAGAGCTTCTCATCCGTTGTACCAATGATCAGACTTTCATAATTTTAACCCACAAGATTGTTTTGCTTTTGTGAATAAGAAAAAGTGATGTTTAAACTATTTCGGTGAAACACACCTTTCATAAAGTTTCGCTTCAACTTCTTTTTGTCATAAATGTGGCGATAAACACCACTCTATACTGTATTTTTAATTTTAACAAGATCATGTTGATAACACAGTACTAGTGGACAAATGCTGATCAGTCGTCTTCTGAAGAAACACAGTTAGCAGTCTCCTCAGTCATATCTGCTAAATCTGATCACACTGTTCTGTTGTCAACAGTTCAGGTGGAGGTCTTTGATGTTATTGGCAATCCTCTTGTTAGAGCTTTGTTGGACACAGCAAGTCAGGCTAGTTTCATTACTGTTGCATGTAGAGACGGTGTTCACATCGTGAGTAAACTCATTTTCCATTCAGAGGTTTATCAAACACTCAATTGAATATAGTAAACGCTTGTGATTCAGCTGTATAATGCATGTGTGTATGGTAGGTTAATGAATTATTTTAAACTTGCCAAAAAAGGTAAAGAAAAAACAACAGTCCCTAGCAATGAAACATTACAAAATGCCCACCAATTTTTCAAAGAAGAGAACAAAAGGTAGCACATTAAAAAACACACACAAGCCAGAGGAAGCTTTTGTAAACAAACTATAAAAAAGTGGAAACAATTCACTACTAAATGAAGGTAGGGTTATAATACACGGGCAAAAAAGTAACAATTATTTATATAAATAAAAAGTCTCTCTCACCATAGAAAACCATTCACACCAGAAGAACATATATTAAATGAGAAGTCTGAAACGTGTGATTGCTCAAAATAATTATTTAACTTCCATTGTAATAGTAAATACTTTCTTTTGTTTTGGCCGCTTTTCAAATAAAACTCACAAAAATATTACTTACATCGATGAATAGTCCATTAGTACTGAAATTGTACTTAAATTATTATAACCCAAATATTGAAGGCAAAGCTAAACGTAAATGGTAAATTATCTATACAATTATACTTTATATACAAAACATCAATATATAACTGTCCATTCTGTAGGCAAAGTAAATAACGCACATCCGTATCAATAGCAAAATAAATTAATACATAAACCAATTATATATAAATTTGATGCATCCGTTAGGCCTTATAAAATGTAATATTCCTATTAAAATTAAAATTTGACCTTAATTATTAAAACCGTACAAAACATTAAATTGTAAAACAGGTTAGTGTGACAGCTGTTAATTTATAGAATAAAGTACCGCAGTACAAGGATTCTGTACACTGGTATCACTTCATAACTTCCAGTTACAGCAGCGGAACCAACAACTTGAAAAGCTCCAAAATAGGCCAGAATGACAGGATATCACAAGTTAAGACTACAGATTCGCTCAAGAATTGAAGTAGGCTCGGGTTGAGAATGAGCCAGGTCTAGAATGGGCCATCATGTGAACCCTCACTACACAGACATTACCAAAAACAATTAAAGAAGATGAATTTTAAATAGAACACAAAACCTCTCGTAGCAAAAGTACTCATTATAAGAGGGCAGAGTGAATCACTCTTGACGAAATTACATACGAAACAACCACAATTTAAGATTTAAAAAATTAAGCACTACAATTTTTACTATGTTAAAATATTGATTAGCTGAATTATAATAAAGTAAATAATGGCAACTCAAATGCCAAGATGTGCCAAAAAAAAGCAGGAACACCAAGAACACTCATCTTACAATATGGTGGGTGGTGGCAAAGTGGTAATAAATTCAACAGAAGAAACTGCAGAAACGTTGAATAAACGTGCATCGACAGTGCTCAGTAACAGTACCAACATCGACAAAGTGCGCATCCAAGCCTAGTAGCATGCGGTAATAACGTGATCAGAATCGCTAAACTACATCGAAATCATGTGGTGAAATACTGAATTCATGCGCTGCAATGGCAGCAGCAAGTGGTATGAAGACGGAGGTACGAGAAAACAACGTACAGAGGAATTTAAAGGACAGCAGCTTACATTCGGCTCAGAAGGATAAAAAACTGTAGCTCGACTTGGGTGAGATATTTGGTCAGCGCTTAACATCGAGGTCTTTAGCGCTGGTGGGGGTGACATGATGTGAGTATAGAGCAACGCCAGAATGAATGGGAAAAGATAAAACCCGCCGACCAGTGGCATCGTCCGGCACGATTCCCACATGCGAAAATCCAGGAACCGACTCCGCCGGGAATTGAATCCGGATAGTCTTGGTGGGAGGCGAGAGGTCTGACCTCTCGGCCACCGCAGCCCTTGACTTGTGTCGGCTCGAACTAACGTAACAAGAAAGTATAGGCTAGCTGTAATGCAAAGTGAACTTTACTGAAATATCGTTAATACATTAAAATTACTGAATAACACAAATAATCAAATTGATTTCAATGTATAAGTAAATTAATGAGTCTGAATTTACGAAATATAAGAAAGAATTTAGTATGCATATTATTAAATCATCTCGTATTTGATGCGACACAATATATGTCAATTTGGAGCTCTGCTCGTAAGTTTGTTGTCGATATATTTACTATCCCTCACATAACTGATTGTTTGCTTATGTCATGGTGTCCGCCGATGTCCGTAAGGCTGTCTGGAACTTGAAGTTCGCAGGTTCCTCATTTGATACATCTGGCCCCATCGATCGTCTGATTCGCCTGGCCCCATAGATTTTCTCATTGGCTCAGATATTATCCCCCAGTTACTTACGGGTGGCAGAAACGAGGGCTCTCCTGAAACATATGATTCTGTTTTGGCTGGCTATTGATGGGAAAGGTTCAGTATAAGCCAACTCCAGCTTACTCTCAGTATTTTCTGTTTCCTTGCTTTGTTCCTGTATGGCGTTCATGGTTTCTAAAATAGCTCTGAGACGAGCTATGCAGTTGTAGTCTACTTGCGCAACATAGGTTCCAAGAACTAAATAAGCTCACCGTTTTTAATTGGAAAGCCCAATGTAGCACCAGTCAAGTGTCAGGCCTTGCCACGCCTAGATATGTGTGGTGCTTTATTGCTGGTAAATCTGTTCTATCTTGTCGATGTGGCCTACCAAATGGTTTTTACTTTTCATCACTTACAGCTTGGGCATACTCCCAAGTGGTTTTCGCCTGGACAAATTATTCCCTGCACCAATTAAAACCGTTGTGGCGAACAGAGCACGTGAACTTCAAGATCTGATACCTTCATTTTGGTGGTGACAAGTCTCACCTGAAGAGAATCCCACAAACTGTATTCGAATAGTCTCCTACGTACTCAGTTGATGAATATGATCTTTGAAAGAACTGTGCAATGGGAGTGCATGACTGGATTTATTTGCTATGCCATACTCCATTGCGAAATAAATTACTGTCAAAAGAAAACTAAAAATAAAAATAAGACAAGAAAACATAAATAAGCAGAGTATGCTTTAGTCATCAGGATACATACACAACACGAAATTCCAAAACTGGAATCTGGTCAGATAAAACATGGAACAAACAGAAAATAAAAATAAATTACAAAAATATGAAAAAGAGATCTAAGTTAAAATGCGACACAACAATGAGACGAAACAAAAACACAAACAGAAACACAGCAAACGACACAACGATGAGACTAAACAAAACACAGTAGTTTTCCAGTCAGTATGAATGACGTTTCGGGAACTGGAATCTGTTCCCGTAATCAGGTAGACACACAGGGTTCAGGAACACGAGTGCGACTGAACCCTGTGTGTCTACCTGATGACGATCGTTGAGGACTATAATCATAGCATTCAAACAATTAAGAAGGGAAAATATTTTCAAGCTGATTAATGCAAATCCCGAGCAATCAGGGAGTGCTTAGCCCAATAATACGGGCCGCTACTTAGATATGTTCCTTAGTTTGACAAACATGGTGACCACAACAAACTTACATTGATAATTAAGCCGGGATACTGTAATAAGTTTGTTTCTTAATCAAACATTATTACAATATAACTGTAGCAATTAAATGTTTAACCTGACAGAATGACTAATGATTGCAACAATTACAAATACTGTCTGCACCAAACATCGTCGTGACTCGCTTTTATACATGTAGGTGCAGGTGACCAGACAGTCGGCACGATCCAGCTAGCATTTGCTTGGATAGGGCCTACGCGTATTTATTTCATAGGATAAATCCTGTAATAATATAATACCTCAGTTACTTATAATTTACCTAAGAGCACCAACAAGATGTTTTAATTCTTAGAGGAAATAATATTTTTTAATGTAATGTAGTGTATATGATAAAACCTCACACCACTATGAAATAAATAAAATCATTTCCTCGCATATCCCATCCTGGGCCCTCGCAACTCTGTTATCTCAGGAACCAGGGCTTTTGGCACAGACAGTATACAAAAACACTGAATTAAATTAAACAGAGCTAAACTAATGGCATATTTATCTAAATTTACAGTTTGTACATTAGTCAATTCATTCGGCTGTGACAATTATTTATATTATTCTATAGTAACTGACCTAAATGCCTGTGTTTTCTCAGCGATTAAATTAGGTTAGGCAACCTTAATTCAGTTATCAGAATACTTTCTATTTAGCAAATTATAAACGTTATATCCTTTATAAGATGCAGTCAGCAAAATAATAAAGCTACTTTTTCATTGTTGCTATCGTACCAGCTCTCGGGGCGTACAGGAATGTAAACAAAGCCACATGCCTAATAATCACTTGTACTGTCAGGGATACTGTAATAAGTTTGTTTCTTAATCAAACATTATTACATAATAACTGTAGCAATTAAAGGTTTAACCTGACAGAATGACTCACGTTTCAGAAGAAATATAGAGGAGCTACTTTATTGTTGTTATTGTTACAGTTCTCGGGCGTACAATAAGGTAAACAAAGCCACGTGAAATTTGAGATAGGCTATAAGCAACTTGAACTGATAGATACTTGAAAATGTTTAAATCTCAGTTACATAAATATAAATGGTATATGTAGCAGTACTTACACATCAATTTCCAAGCATATTTTTTTTAAATAAGGTATAATTAATTTCAGGCTAACCAAACAACCTATTGAAAACTCCAGTCCCGAATCCATAACAATCCCAAAAGAGAAAATGAGTTCAATTAAATCGCACCTTATAGCTTCTGTTAGGTAATTATTTATTCTGTGCCTGCGCTGTATAAAACATGATACATACTACTACATTACGACTATAAGAATGATAGCCATTTTCGCACGCTTACCTACGTCCAGTTTCTCTTTCTTCTCTTGATGCAGTGGCGTATCACACATGAAAAAATCTTTCAATATCCTGTTACTCATTTTCTGTTATTTATTTTGACACTGCATGAAGCGCACACAATACAAACATAACATATTGCGCCCTCTACAACACAAAGCACTTCACAACACCCTAGCTGCCGAACAGGAGTAGTGTGTAGACAAGCCGTTCACGGAACTCGAAGGGGCGCGCATGCGCATCTTCCTGCGCGAAGTGACGTTACGTGCATTCTACCACCCTCGCCTCGACCTTCCCACCGTCCAACGCTCAGTCAAGGCACGTACGTTCACTGATCCTTTTTTTTTTTTTTTAATTCTGTGCGGACCACAATAGGCATTCTGTCAATGAGGCAATCTCATGGCGCGCGTATTTATAGTTCCGTCCTTGCACTATATTGTGCTAGATTCGTTTAAATAACTTGTTTGTTTTTACGTTTACCTACAAATATTTGTGGGGGTACAAACTTTTATTTGTAACCCATTATCATTTTTGGGGGGATACATTGTAACCCCCCCCCCCCCGGTTCCTACGCCACTGCTTGTTACACAGAAAGGTCCAGAATATAGTGGTGAAAACTTCTTTGAAATATTGTCCCAGAACTTGCTAACTTTACCACTTATTACTAATACAATATCATCCACATTAAATGTTACGATTTTCGACACCTTCGCGTATTTTTGCCTTTTTACTGCAGCAAATATCAGTCTTTGTGCAATAAATTTCCTCACTTCATCACGAAAAACTACTTCTGAAACTCTAATTTTTCTTACTGTTTATGGAGGTACGGGTAGTTAAGATTTATCAAAATGTCTCATGGTTAGCCGGTCAGTGCTTCCAAAGGGGTTATAGAAATGTATTCATGAACAGTATGATTCATATCGTGCTCAATTAAAGGTAGTTTATCTTTCCAACTTTTATGAGACGAGTGTCAAAATATACGAAGAATATTACCTTATGTCTCCATACGCCTTTCCAGTCGGTCTCCTTGTGGATGTCGTACCGCCGGACTTGTGAGTAAGATATTCAATTTTCTTGTACACTATTGCGAGATTTTTCCTATGAATTGAGTTTCATTGTCCGATAAAACACAGCGAGGCTGTCCAGCAAGTACAGTTTCGTAAATTTAGTGAAGATGTCCATAACTATAAATACATATGCAACTCGTGCTTTAGACACCGACAATGGTCCAAACATATCAACGGAAATTAGGTCAAGAGGATTCTTAGGTATAATAGGTTGTATCTCACTCACCAAATTTTCTTGAGGATGTTTACGTTTTTGACATGGCTCACAAGCACGCAATGCTTTAGTTACCACTAGTTGCCTTCTTTTCCAGAAGAATTTGCGTCTTAACACATCATATGTTTTCTTAATGCCTACATGGACTAGCATTTGGTATCTATTACTAAATTGAAGTGTAATTTTTTTGGCTATACAAGTTTCCATTCATCTTCAAACATAGCATTATTATACCCACGGTGATAGAGAATGCCTTCTTCAGTTATACGAAAAATTGTGTTAAGTCGATGCTCTTTACGAATGTTCTTAAAATTTTCAAAAATATCTTCACAAGATGTGTCTACATGTTGATGTTCCTTAATACATTTAAAACGTCTTGACCAGTAGACTGTTGTTGCATGCGACTTCTTAATCGGAGCAAATGTAAATTAATTTGGCTTTTTACTGCAATGACCAAACTTTATGTCGGGAATTTGACTTAAATAGTCGGCTGCGATGTTGCTAGTGCCTTCAATGTGGTGATGCTCCAAATCGAATTCTTGCACTAATAAAGACCATCTAGTTAAATGACTCTTGAAAATCCTAACAATTTTTAGGCTTAAAAGAGTTTGATGATCCGTTTGATGCTTAATATTTTCTCCAAACAGTTAATTTCTGTGTTTGGTTAGAGCCCATACAATACCAAGCATTTCCTTTTCGGCGACTGAGATTTATTCTCAGATTTTCTTAATATTCGGCTAGCCATGGCAACTGTCTTTTCTGCACCTGCTTCATCTAACTTAGTTAACTTAGCTCGCAGGGCATAGGCTGACGCATCATTATATAAGTATGGTTATGACATACTCCTCAAAACAACTGTTTTACAGTCACGAATGTTCGCTGACGTTCGTCATTCCATTCCCATGGAACTTCCTTTCTAAGTAGTTCGAACAATATTAGGGCAGTACTGGCAAGCTTGTCCAGATAATTGCAGTAGAAACCTACTATCCCAAGGAAGGTTCTCAACTGCTTAACGTTTTGTGGTGTAGGGAAAGGGGTTATGGCTACAAGTTTATCTGGCGCTGTACGAATGCCTTCAAGCGTATGTGTGTAGCCAAGAAGAGATACCTCTTTTCTACAAAACAATATATTTTTCAACTTCACTGTCATTCCAGAATCTCGTAATTTAGTTAGCACAGTATTCAGATCATGTAAATGTTCTTCAAGTGTTTCCGAGGTAATTAAAATATCGTCCACGCAAGATCTTGCGAAATTCTTAACATTCTTCTTCACCTAATGTGAGATTAATGCACCGCTAGTATTGTTCTACCGCATTGCAAAGGCCGAAAGGAAGTACTGGAAATAGTTACTGTTGATTACGAAACAGAAAACCAGTACACTGTTTAGATTCTTCCGTTAGGGGTATTTGCCAGTAGCCATGTGTAAGGTCAATTGTGGTCATGAATTTAACACCATGATATAATCTGAACAGTTCTTCTGTCGCACTGGGACTTTCCCTAGATATAACTGTAATTTCATTCAATTTTTTTTTATCAAGACACAATTGTACCGATCCATCCTTTTTTTTCTAATGCCCACCAATAGGTTCATAAATGGGCTGGAGACGTGCTTTATTATATCCAAAAAAAACATAAGTTTAATGTACTCTTCTGCTTCATGTAAATATTTCGCTGAAATAGGATAAGATTTGGAATGAAATAATGATCCAGGTACAATCTGAATTTCAGCATTAAAAGAGGTATTTCTTCCTGGATATTCCGAAAAAATGGAACTGTACGAAAATAATAATCGCTCAATCAAGCACTTTTCGTCGTTATTAATTAATTCACCGTTTGCTACGGCCTGATATATATTTTCAGGTGTTGTAGTTTCAATATTGTTAATATGGTGGTGCAACTCACAAAGTCTTGGTTTTATTAAAATTTACCAAACTGTCTGAATAATTCCATACTTCAAATAAGGCGACTGTTGCATTAGCATTTTCATTCGTGCTAACTATCCATCCACCAAAATCCAGTCTGATTTTATACCGTGTTAGAAAATCAGCTCACAGGATAACTGGTTTACTCAGTCCCTTAATGACTAATGCTCGAGCATTCCTATTTTTACCTAGTCCTTCCATACAGAGTATGACATGCTGGCAAGCAAGCAGACTAGTTTTCGAAATAGCACCAATGCCATCAATAATTCTGAAACTTGGTACTAGATAAAGAGGTAATTTAAAATATGTAGCTAAAATGGCTATGCAAAATTCTTTCGAAATGCAGCTTATCGCTGCACTACTATCTAATAAAACCGGAACTTGTAATCTACTATCATTTAACACTAATTCAGGACACAAAGTATCCTGAAAAGTTACTATTTCCTCGTCTTGCTCAGTCAACAATAATTCTAGATCGGTTTCCCCAAGCATAAATATATTAATCACTATTTCAGTTCAAGTTAGTGACTCTGTTATTTCGTCATGTAGATTAAAATTTATGCCTAAGGGATCTCTTGGTAGCAAATTGCTTGGCGGGTCAGTGATCGGTCCTGTATCTCACTGACCGCCTCTAGATTTAACCGTTGATTATAAATGTTGCTGGTAGAATTAGAATTAACATGGTTATTCCAAGAGCCGTGTGAATTTGCAGGTAGAAAACGTTGAGTACAAGGATCCATAGGAGTTCGCTTTGCAAAATATCCATTTCCATACATCATCTTGCTGCTTATTCCTTGAGAGTTTGTAGTTGAGAATTTGTGCTTCTATTTATACTATATTTTCGTTTTCTACTTTCTCCAAGTTCGTGCAAATCACTATTCAATGTGTTAGTAGTTTCCTCAGTGTTACCATTACTAATTTCGATACGATGTTTATATAGTTTTTGCATATGCCTTTGCTGCTCGTCCTCATTTCTTCCATTTGTTTCATCATTGTAGAAATTTGGATTTTCGTTTATATTTCCAGAACTATTATATCTGTTATTCTGATAATTGCTGTTTCTATAGTCAACACGTGAATAGCATTTCTTGACACGAATCGAAGTGGGATTTCTAGTACAATTAATCTGAAGACTAATCCGATATATTTCAGTATGGTAAAACTGAACGTGAGGATGATTGCTGTGTTTATTTGTACCTTTATATACACGATCTGTTTCTGGTGGGTACAATGGTGGAGAACTATCTGCGCTACTCATTCGGTCATGTCCCTTATAGAACTGATGACGTTGTAGTTTGTAAATATTTTCAAAAGCTAATAAAGCCTATCTGAAAGCATACAACTCGCTGAAGTGATGTCCTGACCAGTGAGACTGATCGATATGGAAGCTGATGTAATGCCATCTCTATAAATTCCTCTGTGCTGATTGGCGGATCTAAGTGCTTCGACTTCTCATGCATCTGTGACAAATGTGTTCCTAAATGTTTCTCGCGACTTACTTACTTACCATTTTTAACATTTTGAGTAATGTCAGAATTTACGTCGTCTGACATGTTAACAGTAGGTTTTTGACTGAGTCATCGATTCAACTTCAGTTATCTGATTAGTATGAACAATGTCAGCAAGGGCTGCCATTCGCTCGTCTGGGTATTCAAAACATGTATTATAAGTAGGGGCAGTACTTTTGAAAACAATGAGTTTTTATTTTCTCGCTTATTTAATAATAGCTCTTTAACCTATGTGTCTTTCTGGCCCCACTTGCTGCACCACTGTAACACGTCTAGTTGTTTATAAAATAATGTACAAATTAAATGCCTCGATCTAGCTCTTTTAAAAATATTGGTAGAGCTAAAGAGATGGTCATGATATTTACTTAGGTTTATTGTGATAAAAAATGTTAACAGACAGATTGAAGCAACTGATAAGAAAAAGAGATAAAAGTGATCTTTTAGCTACTGAAACACAATAAATACTTTAAAATAAGTTGTAATTATCTCACACCAGTCATAACTGAGACGTTTGTAGCTTCTTTCCTAGCAAAATGCCATTTTACAACTTTATAAACACTTAATTCTATTATTCACAACATTTTACAGGTTTCTATTTCCTTCTTCGAAAAACTTCCAAAACAACTCAACATCCATGCATTATCTATCCTAAAGAGAAATGTTTACATAACACTGCGATTTTAAATGAAGTAATGATATATGTATTCTTGAAAAAAAAACTTTCATGTAAAATCTCAGTTTAAAATTATAGCTTTCAAAATCACATCAAATAAATATTTAAAATAAATTATAAATTTACAAACATTACAATCGGAAGTTTAACACCGTTCAAGATTAATTATTATTTACTATGTTTTGTTTTTACTGAAACATGCATATGTTCTTTATAGTGCTGGCAGCACCAAGGGCTGATCAAAAATATTGCATTTAACAGTTTTGTCTATAATTTTTCAGTAACTGTTCTCATTATGTTTCGGGGAAAACTTTCGAACATTATTTTTTGTTACCTGAGCAGTTGAAAGAGCAATGTAAAAGTAAACATTGTACTGTAGCTCCTTTAAAATTGTTGGCAAAATTTTCCTATGAAATATTAAGAATTTAATAGAACACACTGTTTGATTAGATGATTTGTCTCCTGTATGTTTAGTTTGGTCGGCAATGTTATAAAAATTTATATTTTATATTTTAATACAATAGGACATAAATAATATTTTGTAATGCTTGGTTTTAGGAGGAACTGTTAAATTCCCCACCACAATCTCTCTAATTGCTCGAAAAATTATGGTACCTAAAAATCACACAACCGCATAGTACTAACATACTAGAGTACATGATTTAAGTTCCAGTTATGGCCATACTGCTCTGTGTTTGCCAAAGTCACTAAAAATTTTTAATTCCTTCTTCTATTTCCCTAGGTCGCTAATTCATCCCTTAGCCAAACAATTTAAGTGGTACTTTAAAATAACATAAATTCTGCCGCTACTAAGCGAAAATTTTATCCCAAACTGGAAACTGAAACATTTGGTGTGTGAAAAGAAAAATTTACTAAATATTATATTTTTTTCTTATATTTAAAACACAGAGTCATTAATTATAACAGTATATTACTACAATAATATTTTTACTGCTAAAATACTAAAATTTTGTTTGCTAAACATGAATGTCACTATGTGGAAACTTACTCTCCTCGAGAATTTTACTTTCATTGATGACCTCAAGTCCTTTCCATGATGATATTTGTATCGTACCATCAAGTTTGCCCAGCCAAAGATTTGCTGGCTGATTTTTGGGTTCTAGTGCTGAAAACAAAATATATTACAGTAAATTATAGTTGACGTATAGATATGTGAATTAGGTATTAAATGTTTAAGTGAATGTAAGCAATATTTCATTAATTTTTTTGAGCTATGAAAACGATTGTATCATAGTCGCAGTTTTTTGTTACTTGAATTAAGCTCATAATTGAGTCAATTCACGTTTCTCTTTTAAATAGCGACTGGTAGTTTGGAAGTGTTTAAAATGTAACATAATCATTGTCTGGGAATTGTGCAAGAAACAGTGGGTCAAAACTCCACGTTAAATTATTTCAAACCTCAGTAAATGTTTTAAAAGGAAGTGTGAAGAAATTAAATATAACTATTATTTTTCTATAAAAATTAAGTCGATATTCACCTAATGTTTTTCCTATTCCGTTATATAGTGAGACAGTTGTCTTGATTACACACTAAAATGCATCATAATTGCTACACCAGTATATTTAACTCCAGTCTGTTTAGTATAACGGTGAAGTGTTTTTGCAAATTTCTTACTCAATACTCGCATTCATATTCCTAGATAAGCATGCAGATTATATAGTTAATAATATAATGTGTTTGCAGCACAGATTAGAAAAACATACACACAGAGCATAGTGAATGTCCTAATGCAAGTTGACTGTGTCCTTGAGACAAAGACGAGGAAGATATTATACGCCATATAGATAGGGCCACGATTATGTCGCGAAAAGATTTTTGACCCACTTTGTTTCAGTGTCTCTCGTGCACATCGGCAGCTCTGCTTCATGATTACTGGCAGAGTGTCTTTGTTCATACACGTTGCGCATTTGACTGTGCCAATCAGAATAAGATTATTGTGACTCCGTACGTCTGTAATTTGCCAAGGCGAATGAGAGTAAAATCATCCAATCACAGACGATGTAGCGGAGCTGCATATGTGCACATGAAGCATTGAAGCCAAATATTACAAAAATATTTTCGCCATAAAATCGTGGCTCTACATATAGATACTGAATAGTCGTGTTTATTATCATAGCAACGGGTATATTTTGCTAGTAGTTGGCCAACCATAACCAATTTCGCATATGCTAAAAATAACAACAGGTTGCACATAAAAAACCACTCCGCCATGCTGATACCTGAATAAACAAACTTATCTTGACCCCACAATTACTTCTTAACGCTACATTTGTATGGTTCTATATTATCTCGGTTTGGTATTGGTTACTACTAGTTTGCAACATTGTTTTTTAATTTATCTGTGGCCATTAAAACGAAGTTGTTACGGGCATTCAGGAATCGCCCGTATAAATTTGTAATGCATTGATATAAAAATTTACGTACGTAAGATTGGGTGAATAGTGAATAAACACTGTGTTCCTGAAGGACAGAGGCTCTCTCCCTCTCTCTCTCTCTCTCTCTCTGGTTGAGAGAAGCAACGTCTTGGTGACGTCAGAAAAGGGTTATCAAGAGCCATCCATCACCTCGTGACATAAGGATGGAGGGACAGGACTGACTCTCTGGACTGTGAAAAATGCCAGTGAAGAAATTATTGTCTGGTGTGAGAAGGCTAGCTCAGGAACCCACATGGCGTAACTGAATCTCTACTCAACCCCACCCCTATCCGCCAGCCTTTAGAGACGCAAAACAAGCTGGACCACACCAAGGGGAAAGAAACGGCCATTCAGGGGCCGAGCTGGCCATATAATGTAAAATATTTATTAAGTAATGTAAAGGGTTTTAATTTAAATTTTGTAATATGTATATCTTACGTTAAATGTGTGTTGTAAATAATTACGTAATATCTAAATCAAAAGAAAGAAAATAATAAATGTCGGTGCCGTCAGGAGCCGGAAAGGCAAAGCTAGGGGGCGTGGCCAGTACGAGAATGAGAGCACACCGATTGGCTGGCGAGGTTAGGCGCGCGGATGTGCAAGTCGCCAGAAGAGACGTATTTTTAGAGTTACTTGGTTTTGAGAACCCGGTGTGTGAAGACGCGGAACGACCACGTGATAGCCCGAGGTTGCATTGATAATAAGTTGTCAGTACTAAAGAAATTACGGCCACGCTTCCGAAAGCCGAGGTTTCTCTGACGCCAGGCGATCGCCAGGAAAAACGAAAGAACTTTATTTTAATGTAAACGAATCCTTTAAGAGTAATTCATAACAATAACGTCCGAGTTTCTAAAGAGCTATAGCCTAAGATCTCAAGTGAAGAAAGGGACCATAGCAAAGTGTAGAGAGTGTAGTGGTGAAAATTTCATTTATCACTGTGATGTAGATAAGTAGCAGTTTCATATTGCACCATTATTTACTATAATAATTAGAATTAAAAATAACTTTAAAAATATTATTAATTTTGTATAACGTGCAGTAGGTCATACATATTTCCGAACGTTAAACCGTTATAGTGTACAAGGGTGACAGTGAGGTGAATATAACTACACATAATGGTCCAGAAGTGTCAATAAAAGCAATAACTCTCAAAGCTACATTTGTGCGACTCGAAAGACTTGTTCAAGTGGCAATACTTACAAAGCTGCGTTAATAAGGACATATTTTTATTTTTAAAGTTTTTATTTAAGACCGGGTAATAATGTTATAACAGTTAAAACATAGATTGGTGGTAGTCATTTTGAGTGGTAGTGTTTAGCCGTAATATCTAACGACATTAAAAATATCTTACATAATTATATAACGTGAATATTAAAATAAGGGGTACTTGCACTAAATTTATTTTAGCTAATTTTTAATATCGTCTAATCTTTCTCTGACATGAATTTTATTTCCTGCCTATTAATTCCCCAATCACATCAAAGAACTTCAGCATACAGTTAAATAGAACAAGCATGGATGTAGCGGTAGTTTACACTAATACGTTACGAAAATGAAAGAGGAGGAATAAAGTCGGGAAACATGTACTTGTAGCCTTTCTAGAATAAAAACCGACGAAAGTGTTTTATTTGCTTTTGCAGCACATTTCAGTTAGTCACGAGAAGTTTACGAAATTTTAACCGGTTTTTAGTCCAGACTAGTGCGAGCTCATCCTTCGACATATTTTGGTCGTATTCATAACACAGACATACACTAGCCCAAGTATCATCTTTATTTAGTTCGGACGTACTTTTAGGTGGGTATTCCTGATCAATAAGTTAAGGTCTACATGAGTGATACCGTCTCAGGTGCTAGAAAAGCAGCGATCGCAACTCAAACACGTGACCGTATTCCTATACGGTTTTTCTCCATGTCCTGAGATGGTACCAGATAAGTCACGGATTGTTATTTGCCGTCCCGTCAGTCTATTAAACCGATCGTGGGTTACTATTCAGCGTCTTGCTGTCAGAAAGTTTTATTTTGTGTATTGTTAGACTGTTTTTGTTTTCTCTAAATTTTTTTAACGTCAATACTCAGAAAGCGAGTGGCAAAGAAAGTTGTAACGTTTGTAACTGCCTGTAAGCGCACTGCGAATATGTAGTTAGTGTAAGCCAAGGATAAATCATTGATTTCTGAGCCGTATAAATAAGGACTCGACTGAGTTCTGTGTATGGTTTTGGCTTTATATTTCACATTTAGAAGTACCAATAAGACCCAGGTATGACACAAGCTGCACCTAAACCCTTTTAAAAGGTTACGAATAATGGACATAGTCCAGGCCAACGTATGTTTAACAATATGCTTTGTCATAAATTAGCATGGCAGACGCACTATTAAATATGAGACCGTGCTATACAAGCTAGTTAACGGCAGATAACGTATTTCAAACTAAAACACATTGAAAGGGGCACAGCACACCCTCCCGCCAGCTCGTCTGCTGCATTGTGCTCAGACAGAGTAACCAGTGCATTTAGTGCATTCTCAGAGCCTGCATCACAAACATCAATAAGATTTTTCGTTTCTTAATAATATGTGTTCTAGAATTATATTTTAATCCCCAGTGCTACTAATATTCTTCACATGGTATTTTTATGTCATTGTTGGCTTTGTTTAATATGTTATTTTATGTTATATGTTTTATTATATATGTTATATAATGACACTACACTACATTACACTGTTTCGCTGTTCTACGTAATAATTGAAGTATTCAGAACTTACCGTTTATTCCACAGAAACATCGGGGACATTAATTTCACGTAAATATTTCTATACGGACACTAATGCCTTCATAATATTTTTTTTCAAGTCATCTTGAGTATTTTATGGCATTTATTAAAGATGTGTTAAATGTGACTTTTTTGCGTCTCGAACTACCCTCTTCGAGCTAGCTGCGTACCCACCACAATAATAGTCGACTCGTAGCACGCAGAGGAGTAGGACGTGGTCCTTCATCACTTTGATTCAATCACATAGTGTGTCATAGTCAAATCTTAAGGATCGGAACATTTTCATGTTTGATTGACCCGGACATTCCTCAACTCCCTGTCGACCAACGCACTCAGTGGTTTATGGTTTCCACTGTAATTTTGGGTGAGTATATCTCGTAGATCAATGACCGGTCTTTTATTTCTAAAGTGTTCACCTCATCCTATTGGATGTTTCCGGCTTTGGAGCCCATTCTCCGAAAATATCGTTGAATGAGTGTGTCTTTTGTTATGGGGATTGGCCAAAACAGTTCCATGTTCATTACTTAAAAGGTGCAATAATACATCACCACTGTACCTATAGTGCCCCATGGTTGTCGGCGTCCGACCCCAGAGATCCAATATCATTGTGTTCTTCCAGACGGAGTTTCTATGCAGCTTCTTGCCATGTACCTCCCATACAATCCTGTGCATTACCCCTCTTACCTGATTATTTCCTGTGTACTGCGCCACTATACTGTCACCCCAACTTTCCTGTCCCAGCACCCCGTAATATAATTTACTCCCATTGCAAAATGAGGCGAAAGTCACATGGCACCTAACTTGTAGAGCGTTTAAGCTACGATACTGCCACCTTACCACCATCGCCACATTAATAAAGAAAACCCGAATTTGACAATATGCTGTGGGTACTTATCAAGGGAAGCTGGTTATAGTGTGGTGTGGGGACATCAGCCAATTTGTGTTATGCGCGCCGACTCGACGTCATTAGCACCCCCGTACAACATCCCATCATGTGTGGCATGATTTTCAACTGAGCAGTAGCCAGCGGGGGAATTGCTAAATCGTCAACCATTATCCACCCCAGGAAATTCGCATGCGTAGTGTATGCAGGTCATGGTTCACTCATCATCTGTGTCTAGCAGCAATTAGAAAACAGTTACAGTACCTCATCTTAATTCGGCCGGTCAACAACACCTCCTGTGCCGCGTCTTTGCAGAAAAGCAAACTGTGTGCAATCACTTCTCACGAGAGATGCTGAAGGCCACCCACTCAGTCACAGTGCAGCCCAGCCGCGCCTATTGAGACAACAGACTTAATGTCGTTTCTAGACGATGCTCAAAAATTATCTCCCTGAAAGACATCATTTAGCCTCAGACTTTGAATCAGACTGATTTCATGGTCTTTTCAGAGAAAATAAACCAACATTTACCTGAACCACCAGTATTTTAAAGTGCTACACAAATTGCTGACGTTCCGAAGGCATGAGCCGCGAAGCTGCATCTGGTGGCATTACTCGAACCCATTATTAATACCTCGATGACGAGGTGTGTATCAGAAGTGCCAAAGCAGAAACGTCGAAAAGACCACCTACCACAGTAACAATACAGCATTCAGTGACCATGCCAGGGTCATCAATGACCAACTAAAAACGATGGCCTTCCTAAGAGAATTCTGCTTAAAATGCTGAAACCTATCTTCTGAAAACAACCTTCTAACTTTTACGAGGCCAATATTTTCTGTTGTTGTGACCCAGCTAGTCCTGGAACTCCGGATCTTATCCCGACGAAGATATTGCCGGCGATTTCGCAGGCACCCAAATGACAATACACAACTATCTGGAACATAATCATCACATAAAACTATTCTACAAGAAATGCCTCAATTTATTTCTTTTGTTATTTTTCAAAACATGTTGTGTATTTTGTATCCTTTATTAAAGTTATGTTTTGAGTTAACTTGTTTCTGCAGTGAAAAGCTACCCTCTTCGGGTTAACTTCGCGTCCACCGCCATGACAGTCGGCTCGTATCATGCAGAGGAGTAGTGCATGGTCCACCTCGTGTCCTGCGTAACTTTGTTTCAATCATATAGTGCGCCATAGTTGAAACTTGAAGACAGGAACCTACTCTGGGGACTGCTCTACCCCATGTCGATCGAAGTGCTCTGGGGTTTATTGTTTTTTAATAAATTTTTACAGATAGCTTATCACTGCGTACTCTGCATTTACTACTGGAAAAGAATAAGCTCCACACATGGTTCACTGTCCTGCCTGGTCAGTTTGTGTTGTTTTGGTGGCGAGTAAATATTGTAAATCATTTTCCGGACTTCTATTTCTCGAATGAACTCCTCATCTCTGGTTACACCATTGTGTGAGTTCAGGTGCTTTTGGTGTGGGGATCAGAATAAACAGATCCCCCTTTCATAACTTGGAGGGTGCAAAATCACATCATTACGATATCTACCTTGCCCCGTGGTCGTCGGCCTTCCACTCAAGAGATCTATTTTAATTTTTCTCTACCAAAGGGGTTTTACTGCAGGCTACCACCGTGTTACTTTCCTACCATTATATACATCACCCCTCTCATCTCCTTCCTAGCAGGCTCACTTCTACCTTTATAAGTGCCTCCTGAATCCTTACGGGCATGTCAACTGCGCCACTCTATAAACACCGCGAATTTTCTATCCCAGCACCTCTTACATCGACATTTTTATACTGCCTTGTGGATTTATATAAGCTTACGAACGCAGATACCATTTGAAAATATTTCTAAAAACATTTAGTTAGCAAACAACTCCTAGCATATATTTAACGTACTTTCCGAAAGAAAAATAGATTTAGGAGATCAATTTACAGTCTGTGAGTGTACATTGGTATATGTCTGTGTGTGTGTTGGTGTGTATGCCTGTATGTGTTTGTGAATTCTTATAAACTTTCGAAACTTGGGAACGATTTCGCCGAACTTTATACACATAAAGTACTTAGTAATTTGACTCGAATTTTCTGTTTCGTTCATGTCATGTTCATATATTTAAAATGGCGAACATATTATTTTAATATTTCGATTGTACTAGATGTATGAGGAACCCTATTATAGGATTTCATTAATCTTAGTTAGCAAATAAATCAATAAACTGACTTGTATTTAAAGGTTTTAGTTTGTACAATGATCCTATTTGTTACATGGAGGCCATTAGAACATATTTTGATCACAAAAGGTATCTTAAGAAACATTTTTCAGAATTCCATAAAAATTGGTACACATATTATATGTAGACTTAATTTTTAATGTTTCTGTGCTTACTGTAGTGGCACACCTGCTTCCAACGGCAATCCAGCTTCAAATGTCATTCTTGCATTCACCTGACCAGACCAGCTACAAATATGTCAGAGCGCGAGTAGGCATGCAGTGGATGGTAACAGGCCAGGTCGCAAGAGGCACCACTAAGCTTCCAGATGGGAGGGGTCTGCTCATTACTGCATGCTTCACTGTCCCTGTGTGTTCAGTCGCTACATGGCTAGCAGCAAGTCAGTGCAGGCCTCCAGCAACACCAATGCAGACAGCTGAGGTACGCGAGTATTTTGTACACTGCATTGTGCATGTTAATAAATATCTAGTCTCCATATGATGTGTGTTTGTTTTTACTCTTGATTTGCCATTTAACATGCTTTTGTAGACAAAATCTGTAGAGAACTAAAGTCGATATTGTGGTGAACCCAACATGATATGGCAATTTCGGGCCATTATGACAAATGTGCATCACCATGTTCGTCGTGCAGAATTGAGTCGCCTTTGAGGTAAATGTCATGGCACCCCAGTCTATTGCGCCAAATGGCTTCCTCTAATACTAACAACATTCCATGCAATCAATTATTTCCTTCTACGTCTCAGATATTCCGTACAGTTTCCAGCCTCCCCTACCAACTCGCTGACCATCAGCACCATCTCACCCATCGTTTCTGGCCTCTCTCGTCAAGCTCTGGTGTTACGTGCTGTGTTTGGTTTCCACACTTCCAACAGTGCACTAGTGAGTGGTGAGCATGAGGGAATACTGTTACCACACCACACATCGCGCGCACAACACCACAGCATTTAACCATATTGACTTAAAACCACACAGTGCAACCATGCCGGGTGCAATATTGTCAATTGTCTCTGTCGACCATTCGGGGTATCGCAATTCTAAGTGTCCGAACCCCAAAATGTTGTTTTTAAAATTAGAATATAAGTTAACTCTCGCGGGTATTTACACAGACGAGATGTAATTTCATTATGTAGCTGACAACTTTGGCTACAAGTTCGTCACCGTAGTCCGCAGATGTTTCTATACATCCCCCACAATCGAGCCAATATGAGATACTGAGAAACAAGCTCATTAAACGGCAAAATGCATCCCAAATTCGGAATACAAAGTAGCTTTTAAATCATGGGGAAATAGGCAACTGGAGAACTCCTTAGTTCCTTAAATATCTCTGCAGTTTGGCAGAGACAGCCATTTCCACATGACATCCTACAGTCCCTGAGGTTAAAAAGTCTCTTCTCAGCGACATAAACTATGCGTATGTCACAAGCAAACTCCTCTTTCATCACATTATTTTACTTGGCTGACACTATCTAGGACAGCAACTCAAGGCCACAGGCAGTTGAAGCAGTCTTACACGATTTGTCATGTTTACAAGGCTGGCAATGCTGATGACTGAAAAGATAAGGGAATTCGCCACGATGAGATGCTGCGTCAGAAAATCTAATAAGCCAAAAAACATAACGGTGAGCACTTTGGTCGCAGAGACTGTTCGAGGTCAGTACGGTGCTTCTAATGCTCTCTTAGCTAGGTCCTGCCAGGTGATAGCTGGTACTACTGCTGTTTTGAAGAAGCAGTGTACAAATGCACTGTACCTTGCCCACAATCCCTGTGAAACTACGAAAAGGGATATTGGTAATATAATTTGGTTCCAATCCCATACAGCAAGGCAACGTTGTGATAATGTGGTAACAACGTTTTGCCCAAAATTTTCAATGTTGCGTATGGTTGTAACAACGTTGCCACAACATTGCTGAACATTCTGATGTCCGGGGTACGCAACATTTCGGTGAGACATTGCTGCAACTTTTCGGTGGGACGTTGCTACAATGTTGCATGGGGACGTTACTGCAATTTTGCAGGGGGATTTAATACTGTTAAGGGCATGATTTTACAAAATATGCACTGGCCCTTTCGACAACTTCGTTCAGCTAAACTTTACATGAAATAATTGTTCGTTTATGTAGCATTGATTTTTATTTACGTTCGCGAACACATTTTCAAACTTCATACTTTAAGCGTACATAGCGCCCTTAATACCCACTTTAGACTATAAGTCGTATACATGTTTTCGGCATATATATTCGTCAGGAATCACCTCCCAAGAGATGTCTGTTTATTTAAGAGTCATCCTGTTTATTACTGAATAAGGTGATTTTTTTGTTACAATTTGTTATCTAGTAGGGTATATTTTTCAGTTAATATTATATTTGTTACATATATTTAGTTATTTAATAAATTATAAGATTTAGTTAAATAATTATACGGTTTAGTTAAATACAAAGTAGCCGATCTTGTGCCACTAGTTAAGCAATGAATTCTGTAGAGGTTTATTTATATTAATTTAATGAAGCGTTAGTATAATTAAAAAAAGAATTTAATGCAGCAAATTTTACTTACTTCATCTTCATTGTTTTTCCTCTGTGTATGAACCAAGTCTGTGTTCCGGCTGCCTTTCGACTCCTTCGCTGGTAGCAGGAATTTAAAATCCTGGTATGAAAACCATGTGGACTTTTTGGGAGAGTTCATAATCGTCGGAGTATTTTTTTTTTCGCTCCCGGTTGAATTATGTTTTTGAATTATGGTTTTATTTTTTATCACTGCCACTATCACATTGTGCTTTCCATCCAGAAATTCTAAGACCACTTTTGTTTTACCCGGTTTTTGTAGTCGGGACTTGTAACATCCCACAAACAATAGTATGCATGGTAATCTTCAATTAGTTTTAAAACTTTCTCGTTACACTACATGTTTGGAAAGTAACTGTAAACAGCCGAACCATACCACTCGGTAGCTGGAGACAGACTGGCACATGTCTCGCCTTTAGAAGCCGAGTGACGTTCACACTATCAAAATGTTGCGCAACATGTCAACTGTTGCATGCCGTCTCCCATTCCGATCGGGAGACTATAGACTTGCTATATACATTTTTGCAACATGCTCGTAGACGAGGATTTGTCCATAGACACGTCTACGTAGACAACCTGAGACACGTCTCAGAGACCAAAATCGCGCAACATGCCTACGAGTGTGTACTAGGCTTTTCTCTGTCCTGGCATTAATCAATTAATTAATCTATAAAAACGTGCACTATCTCACGTCTTTCTTGTCAATTTAAGAGTCACATTGTGTCAAGTATCCAAGCCAGCGCACAAAAACTTGTTTTTATAATGTTTCAGCAATTTCTCGACCAAATACGCATGAGGAAACTTAGTAGGCAGGATCTTGTCTGTGAGAAGAGATAAATGACCACAGTTCCAACTATTTGCTGACTACTGATTCATGTTTGTGTTTCTAACTATGTTTCTAACTATCGCACTTGTTAGTTATGTGTGCAATTCATGTAGGGGTCGCAAATGACTAAATCCACCATAATGTTTAACGCATCTATCATGCTTGTTGTACGCTACCGAGTGTGAGCCAGGACCTTTAGCAGAGTCAAAATTGAATATCGCAAGCCAATTGCATTTATGAATCGGCAGTAATTCGTCTCGCATGTACACTCTCCTGAACTGTAGTATATTGATATTACTTGCATACTGTTCAAGGTCTATGTTCATTAGAGTGTAAATATTTCACTACCATCTTTCTTGTAGTGTCAATTTTTCCTTCCTGTACCTCTCCCGCCTTAGAAGGGATGACATAATAATCTTGCCCGATTTTTACCGGTAGCAATTGCTTCTATTTTATGGCTGTGGCGAGTGTTTTCGTCCTGTTATCGGTCGTTAGTAGGTCTCTTCACGTATAATGTTTCTTACTGCATCAGAAATACCAGCCAGGGCCACTATGCCATGTATCACTGCAGGTAGGAACCCATCTTTCTTCTTGCATATCCTCTTAAAGTTACGACTCTTGTTTTTTATCTTAATGCACAAGTCTATCTTCACCATAACCTTCATAATGTTAGCTACACCCTAGGATGCTATCTTCTTCCTGAGCTTGGTGTCTGTTGCACTTCTGCTATCTGTGAATGTAACCTATGAGCCTCTTGCCTAGAGTCCAAATATTTGTATTAGGTTTATAATACTCAGTGCCACTCGCATGCTTCGTCAGAGCGATGGTACCACTTTCACGACGTTCCAGCATTTTCCATACCTTAATCCCTGAACCTTAAAAATTTTAAACTTAAATGTGCAGTTAGAATGGACGAATATTGATCATTGTGTCAAATATACCTTGTCCAGTTTGGTTATTGACTTCTCGAGGCACTACACGAAATGTGTGAAAATGTGTAAATAACACCTTTTATAAAAAATTTTAAACTTCTACAATGGATATCGTCAAAGAAGAAATATGTCTTCATGTTTGAATCACTGAGGAAAATACTGAAACTGGTCACGACTCTCTACTTTGTGAGCAGTTGCCCAGTGATGTAAGAGGCTTGGTTTGCAAACCTTCAGGTTGTTGTGATATGTCTGTACAGATTTTGTTCTCGAGGAACCAAATGGACTTGAATTCCAGAATCTGTATTCTAATGTGCTGCAGCAACCAAAGTACCTAAGATCAACACAACTTTTACATGCAGGGAGAAATATTTCCCAATCAGTGACAACTATGTAGTTGTACCACCAATTGATGTACTGTCAAATTCTCTTTATTTTTAACGATGTTGCTTGCGACAAGCAAACCTGTAATCAAGAGTTCTTTAACATAGCGTGTCATGCAAATGAAGATTGTGTGTACTTGACTCAGACTTATTGGTGCGTTCCAAAATAACTTCTTCGTGATAATGTTAATTTATCTTGTGCTGTTTCGCATGAACGATCTGTACTTGTGCCGTGTGTACTACGAGCATGTAAACACCATCATGACATTTGCCGAATTAAAAAACACGAGTTTCTTGACTTGGGAAAAGGCGTATAGTGTACTAGTGAAAGCGATGCACCTATAATTAAAGGAATGCACATACATGGCTTCCATCGTACAATATTGAGATCTCGAACATGGGTCATGACTACATTTCCCGAGTCTGGAAGCAATATTTGCTCTGGATTCGTGTCTGTTAGAGAGCATGTAACCAGAATTCGTACAGACTTATCGATTCTAGGGTAACAGATTGAAAGTTAAAAAAAATATTGGAAGCCTTATAGCTATAGAAGAGGTTGATGCATGTATTGTTGCTGCGATTAGTGTTTCAATTCCTCGAAAGCAGGAATAGCTAAAGACAATGCAGGATGTCGATTGAAATAAACTGACAGAGTTCACTTCTCATCTAGCCTAAAAATCTAATGTTGCTACGATTAGTAACAAAATTCTCCATGCCTATCTTGAAGGAATGGTAAGACTCGAAAATATGATTTTAACAACATCCCATGAGTAAGGATACAAATAATCGTGTCAACTATTAATTACATAATGTGTTGTTGAATCAAAACCAGGTGGCATGCAAGCTTAAAAAAACCACACAGGACGTGCCAAGTATCTGCTTACTAAGAATAACAGATTGGTTCTCGAAAATCGATGCAAATAAGTCCTCAAGTTGATCACTGGTTGTTTTGACAAACTTACGAAACATCATCTGGAAAACGAAGATTCTTTGTCTCGTTTGTAAATCGCTAGGATAATCAAGCAAGATAGCAATGTTCTAACTCGGAAACAGAAGCTACATACTGTAGAAGATCTGATGGAGGATGGAATTGTATCACCTCTAATATATTTGTTTCATAGCTGGTCGCAGAAATTCCAAGTGAACAAGGACCCGATTTGAACCCCCTTCTTGCACATCACTTTACTTTCTACTCTGACAGGAACAGTAATACAACTTATTGATTACTTCACATCAGTATCAAATAGTTTCTTGGAAATAAGGTAGTTATGTTTGTGTCTGAAGGCAAGTATCATAAAAGGAACTGAAAAGTAAAAGTCACTCAAGGACTGTGGTAACCATTGTTTCGTAAGCGACCTGGGCATTACACCAAATAGGATTTACACAAATATAGCCTTTTTATAAAGCATAGTAATGCTCGTTATGCAAATTATGACCATTAAGTAAGCAACGATTTAAGGACACGAAACATGTAAAATTTAACACTATCACAGAATTATTTCCACATAAGAGTGAAGCCACAGGGTCTTAGCTGACTCAAACACTAGAAAACACAAGGTTGATTTTGAATTTTAGGATAATCCAAATTAACTTTTTGATCGATTAAAATGTCTAATAGATTCGCAGGCAGCTTACAACCGATCGCATACCAAAGAGATTATTTCCATCATCGAAAAACTAACTGAATCATTATATATTGAACGATGACAAAGAATGCAGCTTCAAGTGAGCTCCGTAGATAATCTAGAAAGAAGTATCCTAGACAAAAGTGTGTCATGAGGGGCTTAGATGACACTTTCCAGATTGACCTAACAGAAATGCAAGACTTAACAAATGTGAATAATGTAAGTCGATATATTTTTACTATATTAGATACAAACTCCAAGTATGCATGAGTTGTACCATTCCAATCAAAAAATGTGGCAGATGTAGAAAAGGGTATGTCAAGCGTGCTTGGGACATGTGGCAAAGAATCTTCATACAGCTGATGAAAAATATGTTTTTTATTTATACTCTCCATGCTTTTATAAAAAGTATAGCAATATTTGACTTTAAATTGTTATGTATGCAAGTCGAGTTATTTATTAATAATTGGCATACCGAAAAGAACATGCCCTGCTAGTCTAGATAACAAACTTCAAAACAATCAGATGTGGGTACATATTATATTTTAATTTTTGAAATACGATATAGATATTTATTATTTAATGTCATACTATTTTATGAAAAGTATAGTT
>PNEQ01098003.1:8408-56014 GCA_003012365.1 Medauroidea extradentata
TTTCTCATTTGACTGTACCAATCACAATAAGGTTACTGTAACACCACACGTCTGTGATTTGCGTGTAAAACCCCACGACACACGAATGTCAAAACATCCAATCTCTGACCGTGAAGCAAGTCTGCAGACGTGCACACAAGTCACTGACACAAAGTGAGGCAAATTTCTTTTCGCGAAAAGTTCATGTCTCTAGTTATCACCTCGTAAAGACAATATACTCTGTCCAGAATCACCCGGTATATGTACACGTATATAGCATATATACACATACACACATTTATACACATAAAACCCTCTCAGAATTGATGGGAGATCAAGGGCTATCGACCACCACAACTGCAAGTTTAAGGTGGTGTCTGACTACGAAGAAAACTCAGAACTTACTCAAAGCACCCCTTTTATATTATGTAAATGTTGCTTTGAAAAAATTTAATTTTAAAGTATTATTTCAAGGTAGGATTACTCCCACTATATTCACATGACAGACAACATTTATTTTTTTAACTTGGTAGTGAAGTTGACTATATAAGAATATGTTAGACACGGCAAATTGTAAACCGGCCTTGGAGCTGAATTTTGTTCGTGTATAAATAAATTAATACATTTCGTGCTGACTTATTTTACAAGTTTTCGCCGTACAAAATTAACACACTCCGTGTTGACACACCGTGTACAGACTCAAGCCTCATGTCACAGTAAACACATCAGCGGTAGTGGACGAATGTCGTCGCCCTCGTGTTGCCCACCCCGGAAATGCTGAACGAGAGCGGCAGGGAAGTGTAAAAAGAGAGTAGGGTGTCGGTCGTATCACGCCCGACATCAAAATTTCATCAGGGTGAGAGTCCCCTGCTGTTCTTTTGTGGTTCCCTCTGGCTAGCGGCAGTAATGTCGGGCGGCGCGCGCGAGGGGGTTGGTCCAGCCCAGGCCGCGAGTGTTTGCTGATGGAGTGTCCCTGGTTCAAAAGGGGACCTGCTGGCCGGCGGAGCGTGAATACGCGTGGCCTCTGTGTGCGTGTCGGAGCGTTTGGACGGTGGGCCATGCGGTATGGGCAAGAGGGAACTGGGAGTTGGGGGGTGGGTTCCGAAGAGAGGAGGACATGACCTATTTGGTGGTTCCCCCGGCGGGGGAAGGGGTGGGGGAGGTTTATGGGCTAGCAGTGCTCTGTTTGCCGGGGCTTTCGGAGCCGGCAGGGTGTCGACAATGTTTCAACCTTGTGACTGGGACATGTAACATGCGCCATCAAAGGCCGGGCGTAAAAACGAGCTATATATCACCGCGTGCGGGATGAGGGGAATTTCGGGCCCGTGTTCCGACCGACTATTCTGTGATTTGTAAAGGGAGTGGAAAAATCACGAAAATGTCTGTGCGCCAAAATAGTCTCCAAAGCCTGCAGCACGTCGAGCCATATACTATAACTGGACGGAGTCACGCAGAAGAGAGCCATCAGATGAAGTTATTTATTTTGACGTAACACCACATAAGAGAAGGTCCTATATATATTAGGGACAGGTTGCCATCAATGAGCTACTTAAATGTAACAACCTATAACTCCGTTAAATTCAATAATTTTTCTTCCATTATGTTATAGGCAAATATGAACAAGCACTATTGACAATAACTACGTAAAAAGACAAGTCGAAAGGAGTCAAGAGTTAAGGCGATAAAAGGAAATGCAACAATCAGTTTTAATGGCTCGACGAAGGGAACCCCCTCTCCTTCATTGGGCCAGTCAATTGCCATGAATGAGCTGATGCATAACAAATGCCGAGGACACAATGAGGTCAGTAACTGATGAACCTTTACATTAACTACCACTTCATGATCCACTTTTAAACGATTATATCCCATACAAGACCTACTTTGCTCTCGAAATAAATTTACAAATGTGTAAATCAAATATGAAAAACAAACTTTTTCCTTCCTAAACACTAATACTTTACCGTAAAGTCCTCTGAAAACAAGTACAATAAACTGCATAAAGATAAAATGGAAATACTATCAAAACACAAATTTACTAGGGCCACCATCAAAATTCATACTGAAATTGTTAAATCTAATTTTTAGTCATACAATAGAAAACATGGCTCACAATTTCAAACGATTGCAGATTGACATTTTCACACATTTTAATCCCAGTTGTCAAATTCGAATACTTTGGTCCCCTTCCTAACACCAACACACGTTTCATGCACCTGCTGCTTGCATGATAAACACTGAATCTTATCTTATTTAACGTCAAGAGAACAGATGAAACAAAAGCACGACTCTCCCTCACAATTAGGCCTTGTTGAAACACCTGAAGAAGACAATTTGGCTCTTGCTGTTCTTTCCTGAAGTAGTATTTCAGAGACCTCTTTTCTTGGTTGTCGGTTTTTTCTTAGGCAAATTTGTCTTGCTTTCAACTACTTCAAGTTATTCTTTGTAAGGACTGCTTGAAATGGCTATGTCTTTCTGTGCCTTTTTGTTTGAACTTCATCCAGGAGAAATTTTTTCTGGGAAAGTAGATACTGTACTCAAGGAAGTACGATTTTCGATACAAGTGTTACACCCAATAGAAGAGAATCTGGAGCATCGGCACTGGAAGAAAGCACAGCTGCATCGGCTGGAACATCTTCGGCTAGTGTGGACTGAGTAGGCCTAGTGACTGACACAACTATTTCTGGTGCTTCATTGGCGGTGATGATACCTGTTTCAAAATGCAGTGGCGTTTACTCGCAGCGAATAATTGCCTTTTGTGACTCGAAGCATATAAAGCTTTACTTTATTGCAATTTGCAGAAGCACACATGAATAAGCTGGACTACATAAATACATAGCCTTGACGTGCGACCAACCAGAAACGTAACCTTGAGTAATCCAAGATTATTGAAACTATTGTACATTCTGAAGGCACTTAGTCTGCGACGATACGAAATTAATGCGTTACGCCCGTAACAAACTATTTTTAAATACTAACCATTGCAAAGTAGCTTTGTTGCAAAGAAAAATTTAGTTTGAAGAAAATTGTAATGCCATCAAAATTTGTTCGGTATAAGGGTTTACATTTAACTTGATTATTAGAGTTTTTAAGACGACACATATTTAAAATAAGTATTTCCTATGCCTCAAAAATTTTTTTTTTAAACAAACTAGTTTCACAAATATTTTTGTTTACCCTGCTCAGCCCCTTCATCCGGTTTTGCCCACCTGCACACTCCCAAGTTAATTTTTTTTTTCTGCGGAAACCTTCGCGTCCCCACACACAACTCACCACAGTTTTTTCCCCCCCTAATTTTCTGGGGTATTCTGATCTGCCTCTCTACTTCGCCTTCCCACTTTTTATTTATTTATTATTTTTTAGAAACCTTTGCTGGCGTACGCACAACAATGCTAACACAACTCGTCTATAAAAAATGTCTATGTTTCTAACTTAGTGATGAACTTCCATTACAACTTTCATCCCCTATTAATCCTCTTAGGAGGACGAATTTTCAAAAATCCGTTTCTATTGCTTCTCTGCTGAATTTAAGGAACTCATTTTTTTAGACCCATCGATTTGTACGGTGTCTATAAGTCAGCGTTAAGAATTTTACTAAGTAGATATGTTAAAGTTTTAATCTAGTAAATAATTCGTTATTTACTATGATTTTGCGACTATACGATCCAAAAGTTAGGGGCTACTCGTTAAAACGAAAATTTCCACTTACACTTAAAAACGTGATACAAATAACTGACGCATATTAATTGTAAGAGAAATCAAGTCACAACAAATGGAACACGTATTTTGTCACTCGTGACACTTTTGCGTCACTTAATGAAAGTTTCTTCCGTGGTAACAAATTAAACAGTGAAATGTTAGAATTTATTCAGTCTACTATCGGAATGTATATATTTATCTAGCTAACCCGACTGGGTGTTGCTAACAATAGGTTTACCTACAAAAATATTACAACATTTGAATACATCGTATTTCCACTGTTTTAAATTTGTATTCAACTACGGTGCTAACAAAATACCTGACAAAGATTTAACTCCATACAAGCTTATACTGCAAGTTTGATAAAGTCGAGGAAGTTTATAATCTATCCATCAAACATAGTTCCTTTCGTCTGCATCAATATAGTTATTTTGATATACGTAACTAGTAAATATTTTACTATCTTAACGCTAAGTTACGCATTGATTCGGCATATAAAACAAAGTGAAACGTTACTTCTTGTTCTTAATATTAGTATAATATAATCCTAGACTGCAACAATTTTTCGTAAATATGATATTTCTTTGTTCAGAAGTTTTACAAACATTTTTAATGTACAAACATTTTCTTTTAAATTATTTATTAAATTACAAGGATTTCCTTTCTAGAAAACTTGGCGAAAATTTGTGTTCTAACAAAATAATAAATTCTCTAGAAATGCCATAGTTATACAAAAATCACAACCTCTGGAAAGCATTTTTCTAGCATAAAGAAAATGTTCATATTGACGGCATGCTTCAAAATATTTAATCTATACGCATAACAAAGAGTCAAATAGCATGTAAAACGAGGCGGTTTTGAGGTAAGTTGCTTTTCTCTTGTATAACTATTAAAAAAGTTTCCAATGTGTTTATCTACGTAAGAAGAGACACTTCATACTGTGTCACTATGATTTAAAAAATGCCGTCCGCTAATTAAAAATATTATTACCAAGCTGCTCAAAAGTGCTAAAAATGAATTATTCACGTTTCTGTAGCTGAGAAAATATCAACCGTAATCGGGAAACCAAACCATATAAACCTGCTCTGGACTTTACTGCATACTTTCTACAAATAAAATAATATGGTCATCGCTTGAGGACTCGTTGAAAAAAGGTTTCTACTAAAACACTGCGCGCTAGTTTAGTCCTTCGCGCCTAGAGACGATCAGGTGTTTGGCTGACGTGTTATATTCGACTTATCGCCTTCCTCGTATTCCTGTCTCGGACGTAAAAAAAAAAAAAAAAAAAACTAGCGTCCATTAACTCTTAAGGCGGCTGCCTACCCCACGCTTTAAATGCGTTGCAGTGTGTTCGTAAACGGGTTATTTCTACGAAACATTTCCACATGTGCTCGTTGTGCCAACGTACGAAAAGAAAACAAACTTCAGACAAGGTCGGAATCTCACTGTTAAGACACTATGCTAATTAAAATCACGATTTATAAGTCTTCCAACATGGCTAAAAATGGCGTTTTCAGACTTTCGTACTTCAAAATGTACTAACCGGATGTATGTGAAACTCAGGTTGCGACCTGCACTGAACTTAGTTGCAGACTTCCCACCAATAAAATGATATGGTCAACGCTTAGTGTGCCATAGAAAAAACTGTTCGGCGGGAACCTTGCACGCTAGTTCAGCGCTTGGCTCGTAGAGGCGACGCGGCATTCGATGCGCGCTTCAAGGTCGACCTTACTGCTCCGTAGCTTTTGAGCCTCTCACGCACATTTAGGCGGCGCCCTTAAGATCCGACTGAGCATGTGGCAGTTGTGATGCTGAGACCCAGATGTATTACTGAAGGATTTGTCCCTCATCTCTCTTTCTCTCTCGCTACATGCTGTGGAGTGTCTTGTACCTGATACTATCATTCCATAGCCCGGTACACACACTCCTTAATTTTCTACTCAATTATTTAGTTAATTCTGTCCATAAATTTCGATTGCGATTTTATACCAAATTTGTGTAGCAATACTTTTGTGCTGTGTACACTCTATATTTGTTTACTGACATGTTTCGGTACATAAAGAAGAAAAATATATTTTTGATATTGGTTGCTATATTCCGTCAAGTGTAACTGCAAAATTCCCGAAAACTATTTCTCAATACAAGACATACATACGTGTAGCTGCCAAATAATTGGAACAATATTGTATTATTTAGGTATTGCAAACTTCGATGGTCGTTTGTTCAGTAGGAAACAAGAATTTTATATCTATTCAAAGCATATTGGCAACCGTACTTGCGTACTTCGCATGCGCGGTGACAAACTGTGCTCTGCGCATGCCTGTGAACATACACTACGATGAAAAATAGGACGGGCTCTATCTGTGAAATTCAGTACGGAATTCTGTCTGAAACCAGCGAAGTTGCGGTACACACTAGCGCAGTGCTACTTACACTGAATTTGATACAGAGTTCTATACTGAATTATAGATAGTGTGTACCGGGCTTAGTAGTTCCACAGGGAAATAAAGAGTTTTGTATATTCGCTGCTTGTTATCGCTTGTTATAGAACACACACCACATGTAGCTGGCAAATTATAAAGTACGCATTTTTCAAGCATCGCTGAATTCTCACAGATTTACTATTACTAATATTTTTTTCAGGTTTGTGCTGGCCAAAATTAAAATCAAGCAAGTACCAAAAACGGTGAAATATTGTTGAACGTGCAAGGAGTAAGAGCTAGCGATAATTTCCTGCAAATGACCCGTGTCTTAATTCAACTTCAGATTACAGTATCTTTTTGTTTTCATAGTACAACGTAATCGACTAGAGCTCCAGACGGAGTGATTACGGCGTTCAGCTGGTGAATGTTCGTAACGGACTTGACAGCGAGGAACGAAACGGCACCGGTAGATCGAGGAGAGGCTACGGAGGTGTGGACGGTGATTCTCTTCGAGTGATGTTAGTGTGAGGGTGGGCGAACAGGTTGAACTGTAGCTGCACATTGTTAGAATAGAAACATATGTGGTCGGAGGACTGATTTGAGAGAGATAGAGAGAGACGTTATTAATTATACACTAAATTAGGCTTTATGGGATATTACATGTATATAATATATGTAAGTGTTTAATTGAAAAGGGTGAATCCCGAGTGTTGTACACTTAATGTAGAGGGCTGTAATTTAATTAAGAACTTTAATTAAATTAATTTAAATATCTTAGCCCTCCATCCCAAATGAACCTGGCTGCGACCAGGATGGTAACGTTGTTACATTATTATAAAATCGAGCGACGACTTTTCTTATGCGGCCATCGCAAATTGCAAGTCGCTGCCGTAGCAGGGCAAAATTGTACAAAGCCCTTTACGCGTACTATAATCTAACCTATATAAATACGTAACAAAAATTTTAATGCTAACACAATTTACAACCTAAAAATCTTCAACGCAAATTAATAAATACATATTATTCAAATAAATCGATTTTATTTTATAGTAGTGTATTAAATTTAAATATATATATATATATATATATATATATATATTTGGAGTTACATTTAGTAATTTGCCGCCAACCTTACCAGAAAAGAGGGCAACCATTTTTTAAATGTTGAATTACTTATTTTTTCATAGGTTGTTTTCTGAAGTGCACATTTTACTGTGAACCACATTAACTTTGCATATTTCCGCGTCGTAGTAAGACGATAGGGTAGAAATAAGAAAGCTATTATACCCCAAAAATTTTTCCAATTTAGTCAGGCTTTTTTATTCAACCAAAGACAAATCAACCGTTGTCCTCGTAGATTATTAAAGTTCATACAGAAGAACGTAATGAAACGACGAGAAAATATGAATGGAGAAAGAAGAGAACCAAAACTTCTAAACAATACGCTCGCAACAGAGCAGAAAAGCTTATTAACTTAAAGCTGAGGTAACAAACAAGTGGCAAACTGATGCATAAACACAAATCCCCACTCAGCCAACAAGGAGCTCACTCCTTTATAAAATAGGAGTTAACATACAATAAGGAGAAATTTTTCTTGGCTAATTGACAACAGAGAACGAGGAGACTCAGTATCCTTGCTATATCTATCTTTTATGCAAATGAATTTGTAGGTTTCGAGGCAAAATAGTTGCAAAAAGCATTTATATAATGCCGGAGACTAACATTAGCAAGCCAAATTCATTATCAAATTTAGCAAAATACGTGTACAAAAGAGCAAGCAAACGTTTCGTTAGAATTCTCTCGGTTTTGAAGCCAACGCTGATTAATAGGTTCATAATCGAAAAATAGTCTGAAAGTAATTAGTTTGCGCTCTCGTATACTCGAACGATAACAGACAGCAGAGCAGCGCAATTGAATGTATTTTTATTTACACAATTGGACATAAGTTGTGACCCCTGGTTTCCGCGGAAATAATTTTGCCCCAATTTGTTTAAGTGACTTATGTACACATCTACAGTTCTGCTTCATGGTTATTGGCAGCGTGTCTTTTTGAAGTAGTGATGTCCATAATTTGACTTCGCCAATCACAATAACGTTACCACAACGTCATAAGTCTGTGAACTGCCAATAAAACCCCAAGACACGTCACAAGACACGTCAGAGCTGAGACGTCCAATGAGTGATTATGAAGCAGAGCTGCAGACGTGCACATAAGTCACTGAAAAAAAGTGGAACAAAATGATTTTCGCGCAAATTCGGGATCCCTAGGCACAAGGCGTCCGGAAAAGTGTATGTTCAAACAAAATTAAACAAAACTGCCAGACGGATTCTTCATTCTCGTTTAGGCTTAAAATAATTATCACGAAAACAAAGGAAACAGGGTTGAATTTTCTTAAAATGATGTAAGTACAGATGTTTTAGCGTAAATTTCACACTAGTATCACACACAATAGGACAATAACCGAGCAATCAATTAACTCCAATACATCAGACTTTAAGGTTAACCTAACTGTAAATCTGTTAATTCGCTTGGAGGATGTTAAAGAGCGTTCCAGAGGACACAAAATCATAAATTTTTATTTGTGTGAAACTGTGTTAGTTTTGTAGACGTTACTTGATGTTATTATGTTACAAAAAAAATTAGCTCAGCCAGTATTTCCACAATGGCATTTCAAATTTCAAAATTTTAATGTTTTTATTTTATACACCCCCCCCCCCAAAAAAAAAACAATCAACATAATAAAACGAAATAACTCACAGTATAAGCACGTGTCACTGGCTAGGGTTTTACATACTAAACCCATTCAAACATTGTTTTCTATTTTTTTTTAATTTTCTGAAATTTCAAAATTGTTTTGCTACTTTTATAATTTTTTTTAATACAAACATATTTTGTATTAGGTTTTTATATACTTAAAGTCATATCTCGTGACACATACATTTACTGTGAATTATTATTTACTTTCATTATTTTGATCGGTTTTTGGGGGTGTATGAACTAAAATCACGTAAATTTGAACTTTTAAACGCCATTATGGGTAAACTGACAAAGCTAAAAATATTTTGTAATACGATAATGTATACCCAAATATCGTCTACTAAACTAACACAGTTTCATACAAATATAAAATTATGATCTTTTCCCTCTCGAAGAGATGCTACATCAATATAAAGTAAAAACCGCAGCTACAGTACATAAAAATAATAATAAAAAAAGCAGGACAAAATCCACACAAAATGTCCTCCTGTCCTTCGCCCAGAGTGGAGTGTTTCAGTCTGACAGACCTGCTTTGGTCGGCGAAGCTCGTCACGAGATCGCCGATGATGGGGAGGATGTCTGGGAAGACAGTTCGCGAGTTCTGGTTGGGATTTCCACGACCTAGGAGTGTGTCCGACTCCAACAAATTCACAGGGTTAAAGGACGACGAAGTTTAAAGAGAGCCCGGATGTAGAGCAAAGGGTTAGAAGCAGAGAGAAAAGGGGGTGGGGTTCCGCAGCCGAGAGTTTCCGCTGAAGAGGGTGTAAAAATTTACTGCCCCATACGCTGTAAATGTTTACGAGACCTAGGGGTTGGGTCATTGTCGCCGATGAGGCCGTGGTTGTGGAGGGGGGGGGGAGAGTCAAGGTGGTCTTGGTCCGAGAAGGGGAGGTGGAGAATAGTGCGGTGAAAGGGTGACTTTCGCCCTTTATTTTATACCTCACCTCTCCAAGAGAGAGCTTAAGATAGCACCTGCAAGCCCTCTTGATCGGGTGTTAGCGCTAGTTACTAGCGATTTACTCTTTACCGGTCACAACCGCAGAGACTGTTTCATTGACTGTTGCGCCATGTTTCACATAGCTTCTGTGAAATGTTGACACTTGTGATAGGGCACTAGTCCTTAAGAGTCTGTGTCACCTCTTATGTTAAAATTTTCCAGTTTCATTTAATAAAATAAATATGTAACGCATAATCGACAGTGTCTCTTAATAGAAACATTACATGCAACGTTTATATTGGTATTTATGGACTAAATTGATACTAGAAATTATTTAGTCTTCATTACATGTTGAAAAGTAATCATATTAAATTTTGAATTAGATTATTTAATGTCGTAAATTCACTTTAATACTTCGAATACAACGTGCGTAATGAAAAGTACCGTAATTATCTAAGTCCCTATTGTAATATTTTCAAATATATAGGCCCAAATTCGGAGTAAGAAGAAGTAAAGAAAAATTCAGCATGCTTAGTGACACGGGCTTCTAAGTGTGGTAAAAATTTGTTGATATATCCATCGACATTTTCAGTTTTAAAATGAACCTTAGATGTCCAGTCCACCTGTGTATTGCATATTCTGCCTTAAATTGTGACAAACATCACACAATACTAACAGTAGTTGCTCATTAATGGCTGTTAAGATTTCCTGATTTTATGCATAACACAGTATAACTTTTTCGCCATTACAATGGGTCCCTGTAAGTAAAAAACCTTTTACAGAAAATAGGGGAGAACTCAAATTTGCATGGGGCCGTGGTGGCCGAATGGCCAGACCATCCGCACCCCCTCCCCCCCGGCAAAGCGATCCGGGTTCGAATCCTTGCGTGGTCGGTCCCCGGATTTTCGCACGTAGGAATCGTACCGGACGATGCCGTTGGTCGGGGATCTCCTGTTTCCCTCGCCCTTTCATTCCGGCACTGCTCAAGCGTTAACCAACATATCTCACTTACACTCAAATTTGCAGTACAGTTTGACTGCGACTTATAAATAGGGATAAGAAAGTTTCGCGAATTCAGTGTCACGCATGCTAGAATTCACTGTGCATACCCAAGTGCCGCCTATTTGTTCATTGTCTGTGGTTCCACTGAATAGCAGCCAGCGGACAAATGGTCAGGGCATTAGTATGCATAGGACAGTTGATTCTAACATTCAGGTCACTGAATTCGCGAAATTTCCCTGTTCTTATAAATAACGTGCCAACCTAAATATATATTGTTTGCTGACTATGCACAACTTGTTATAAGCAGTATTTTTTCTCATATTATTTTCTATATACAGGCTATGGCAAACTTTCATGTTAATACTTTGGAGGGATGAACCTTAAATTTAAAAGAACAAAAAAATATTAGACACGATCGTGCACAATTTTCTCACTACAAATCATAGTTAACGATGCATTAGAGGAGAGTGCATCGTGCTACTACTATGAATGTCTTTGCAGCTATTATTGACAACGAGTCGTATTTAATTGGATGGCAGGCGATGAACTATGTAGCATTTTACAGTACAGGCTGTTCATATAAACTGAGTACTGACCAAAAATTGTGAAAAAAAAAAGTATTTTATTAGGCCCATATATGTTAAGTTTTGGGAAAAGTGAAACATTAACACTGATTTTTAGTTACACAGAAGTAACCATATTAAAAACAGTCACAATGCCTTCAAAACGACCGAAAGAAAAAAATTATCAGTGCTCACTTTATTCTGACAAGCCTGTAACTAGAGCCACGATTTTGTCGCGTAAAATTTTTTGCAACAATTTGTTTCAATGTCTTAAGGGCGTGATAAACCGGAATTTTCTTCAGCATTTTTAAATTTTTTATTCGTACCAGACATTTTTTCCCCCTATTTTAGACACAAAATGTGACTAAATTTGGCTCTACTGAAATATTTTTATCACTCATAGTTTTCGTGTAATGGCTTGTTAAAAATCAAAATTCGTATGTTTCCGTTTTAAGGACTACACTAAAATCAAGTGACATAACCAAACTGAAAAAAATTCAGAGTGGTAAAAAACGTTGCAGGCTACAATGTCACGCTCATAAAACAAAGAATAATTTTTTGTACTTAAATATATAAATGCTGAAATTTAAAATTTAAATTTAAAACATTCAATATTTTTTTAAATACAAAATAATTTACTTTGTGGTTTAACTTAGCTGAATTTGTAGCCTAGAACCTCGTATTCACTGACAATTTTTTTCAGGTTGGTAAGTGAGTTGGTTTTAGTGCCGTCCATAAAACGTAAACATGCAAATTTTGACTTTAACGAGCCATTATGCGAAAACTATGTAAGATAAACAATGTTAAGCCGTATAAGAGAAAAATTTTGTCACATTTTATGTCTAAAACAAGGAAAAAATAACTGGTACAAATATAAAAATAAAAATATGGAGGCGAAAATTGCATTAGCTGCACCCATAAGTGCAAATCGGCAACTCTACTTCATGGTTATTGGCAGCGTGTATTTGTTCACTCACGTCTCCTATTTGACTGCACAAATCAGAATGAGGATATTTCGACACCATACATCTATGACTTGCCAGTAGAACCTCAAGACAATCAAGCGTTAATACATCCAATCACTGACCATGAAGCAGCGCTGCAGATGCTAACATAAGTATGGAATGCTGATTTTCGCGAAAATAATTTTGCTCCAGTTTGTTTCAATGCCTTACGTACACACCTGCACTTTTGCTTCGTGGTTGCCGGACAGCGTGCATTTATGAAGAGACTACTCTCATTTAACTGAGCCAATCACAGTAATGTTACTTCGACACCACACGTCTATGATTTGCGGGTAGAACCCCACGACTCGTGAGAGTTTAAACGTCCAATCACTGACAACGAAGCAGAACTGCAGACGTGTACGTAAGGCACTGAAACAAAGTGGGGCAAAACTCTTTCCGCGAAAATCAGCAGTCCCTAAATATAAGGCATTGAAACCATATGGTACAAAAATCTTTTCGTCACAAAATCGTGGCTGTACCTATAACATGATCCAGCCTGTGTACTTTACACTTTATGTCATGAGTACTGGTCCCGCAGCATAGGAAAGGTTTTGAGAGAGTGGTGTAGCGGACGTGAAATGGTATCTACTGCGCAGCTACCCGCTTCACATATCCCCTCCCAGCTAGTAAGAGGGGAAATGAGGGAGCCTTGAGTGTGTCATTAGCAGCTACAACCAATCTGCAGATGGGCACACCTCCGCTGATTAGGGGCAGGAGGAGGAGGAGGAGGAGGAAATTTCCTCTCTGCGCATTGTCAGGACCGTTCCTAGTTCGCGTGACTAGTAGACATATGCAAAATTTACGTTATTTTCTGAGAGTTGACTAGACTCCAAGTGACTATAGCCTCGTTCGACGTCTCCTGCTGGCTGATATTGCCGTGTCTTGCCGCGGAGAATGCTTTCACGGTAGAGAAGCCAATCTCTGTAAAGACGTCACGTAAATGACAACACATAAAAGTTTGTGACCAATTGAATCGCAGACAATGCTTTGTTATGTATAGGAAAGTGAAGTTCAGTCTGCTACCAAATGATAGCGCGAATTTTGCATGTCTCTGGTCATGAGATCTGTAGTACAGTAACGGTACGTTTTTAGACCTATGTTCAAAGAAATATATTTGTTCCTCAAGATGTGAGGAATGTACACTCTAATATATTCCATCAGTTTTGCAACATTCTGTATGCATTTACTTTCGAAGTGATTTAAAGGGATTTTGGTCAGCGCTTATCTTCGAGGTCCTGGGTAGTTCTATGAAAACGGCACGAGGTAAATGTGGAGCAGTGACGGAGGAAACGGTAACACCACGAGATAACCCGTCGGCCAACGACAACCTTCGATGTTTCTTCCTACATGCGTATGCAAATCCGGAGCGACCCCGTCGGTATTCGAACCTGGATCGCCCGGGGTGAAAGGAAAGTGGTATTTTCCACCATGTTACAAAAATTAACCAAAAAAGAATTTTGTTAACTGTTAGAAGACATTTTGGCTTGTACATAACATATAGGTCTATAGCGCTGGTGACGAGTGACACGATGTTTGAAGCAGCGCCGGAATAAAGAGGCGGGGTGAACAGGATACCTTCGAGAAAACCCGCCGGACAGCGTCATCGTCCGGTACGATTCGCACATTCGAAAATCTGGGAACCAAGACCGCCGGGAATCGAACCCGGATCGCCTTGGTGGGAGACGAGTGCTCTAACCAACCATGGCCCCAATTTTGTCTATTTTCACTTAATATTTTATAAATGTTATAAAAAGATAAATTTGGACGATGTAGTAATGTAGATGCAAGAGCATTAATATCTCTCGTTGAAAACCATACGATTAATAGTACGAAGGATTAAGAAAAAACAAATATTATTTACATATGCTGCCACAAAGATTTATTCCTGTGATCTCGAGGAAAAATGACTCTGATAGTACTAAAGGAACAGCTTAAGCCGCCCGTCTACTGGCCGTGTGTTTGTGTTAGTGAGGCACGGCGCGAAGGGCGACGTTGACCAGCTCCTGTGGCGCGGTATCGCCTCTACTGCAAGACGCTGAAACGGCGTGCAGTGGTATCGTAGAACACTCGCCTGACTGACACTTTCAGTGGTGACCCCATCATTTTATTGGTGGAAAGTTTTAAGGAAAGTCCAACGCAGGGCCCTATACTAGTTTCGCAGACATTCGTCCACAATATTGTAAGGCACGGCAGTCTTAAAATGCCGTTTTCGGCCATGTTGAAGGGATTAAAAATGCTGTTTGCGACATACGTGACGTGTTGAAAGTTGTATTCCATCCTGGTCTGAAATGTTATTTCTTTTCGTGCTAAACCAGCATGAGCACACGTGGAACAGTTTATTAATAAAACGTGTATTTCAAACACACTGCAACGCAGTTTGAGAGGCAGGTAGACGGGCGCCTTAAATGGAGACGATTTAGACGTTTGTGTTACAGAAAATATAAAAATCACTCTCACCTTTGAAGATCAATATTTGTGTTGGGCATAGGACAAAAACGCGTTAATGTATTAAACGGGGACAAATATTAACACGAAGAGATAAACAAACGTTCTTCATAACTGCTGTATCTCCATAACAGCATGACAAATTAAATATCGCCAAATAATATTTCTGAACGTTTAAAAATTAATTACTAAAATATTTCATTATTTGTAGTCATATCAACTTTTCATAAATGAAACATGTCATTGAATTTAATTAGTAAAATATTTTTCTATATTAATAAAAACACGACTTTAAGTACTTTATATGAAAAAAATTAAATCTCAAATATTAAACTCGTATGTTTATGCGCCTACCTGAAATATTATAGAAAACAGTTAAATCAGTCATTTGAGAAACAACGTTGGGCGTTATAGTTTTGTACAGAGGTAAATACACGTATTATTACACAACTTTAAACGTCATTCTCAAGTGTAACACCATATTTCATTCAACACCGCTGTGCAAAATTATATAGCCCAAAACTCATTTTAGTAGAAAACTTATTTATGTTGTTACGGTACTCAAATGACTTATTGAATAGCTGATACATGCATTTCGGTTGGTTATTAACTTTAGGAAGATCAAATGAACAGACAATGTTTCCAGATGTTAGATATTAAATAAAAACTTATTTGTCAAAATAGGTAGGCAACAGTTCGTAAAATTAATTTAGTCTCCTTGACGTCTATTCAAAAAATACTTGGTACTCGTGAAATTTTTACTAAGTAACTCGCTAGTAAATTCATGTGAATGTTATAACCAGTTTTATTCTAATTTTTGTTCATTGACAAGTTCATGAAATGGAGGAAACGAATCTAACAAAATATAGAAAGAACTGAATAAATAATAAAATCCATTCTGTAGTGCTGATTTTGTAACAGGAAGTAACATTGTACTATGAATTCTTAACTTCGTGTGTTAGTGAAAATGATTTAAGTTTTACACACTTCCATGCATTTTCAACGCACCGTCTGAACAAAACCTGTTACTTGTTAAACTTTCTTAATTTAACGTTCGGCATTTTACCGAGAAAATGTTCTGCTTAATATAATTTCATTAGTACAGACATGAACACCATAGAATTTTTAAGGACATATTTCTTTCTTCGTTAAAAACTTGTTGGAAATCACAAAAGTTTCAACAAACATTCATGATATTTGGATTTACATACATTAATTTGTCAGCTGTTACGTTCTACTTTAAGTAGTCTATTATGTACTTAATTAATGCAATAATAACATAATCACGATTTTTACACTGGTTTCATAGAAACTATTTGCTACATACTTAGAAAAACACATTCTGAATTTAAACGTTATACACTGTGTTGTTAAAGATTCTATTAATTGTTTCAGTGGCACATGCTATAAGAAAGAACCGAAAAATTCGCGTTTTGCTTTGGGCACATGTTAGAGTTAAAACATCTAAGTTTGTGTAACTTTCCTAGTTGGCTATTGCCGTATGTGGCAGCTTCTGGAAAGCACTGAGGCATAGTAAACAAGCAACTAATCGTATATCATGTAGTATCATTGTGTCAACGAGCAGCCAATGAGAAACCGTTCTTTTCATATGTACACAAATGCTCCTCGAAGCTTGAATCGATTACATGACGGTGAACCCACGCATTTTTTCGGCCTCTAACATTTAGTAACTATATTTAATTTTGCTGACTGCGAACATTCAGCTCTATCTAACTTATGTGTTCCGATGTATATTATGTCCAGAAACTACTTCATGATAAGCACGCCACACGAATCCTGGGCTAAATTGGATACGAAAATGTTTGTGGCAAAATGTTGTACGATGACATTTTACATGTACAATGTGGCAAAACACCGCCAGAGTTAGTCCCCTCTTGCGCTCCAAAGTTATATTACTACTACCATTCTGAGCTGCATATTATGGGCGCAGGTAAAATCCCGAGCAATCCTAACATAATTCGTTCATACAATAATACTTGGACATGGAGCTCAAGAGGGAAATTTCTACGTGCAGTGTTGCCACATTGTGGACGTAAAATATCGTCGCACAACATTTTACCACCTACAATTTCGTCTCTAATTTAGCCCTGGATTCGTGTGGTGTTGTTATTATGTTTGTTTCAGAACACAATATATATAGGATGTATATACATATATATAGGATGTATATACATATATATAGGACGTATATACATATATACAGGATGTATATACATACATACAGGATGTATATACATATATACAGGATGTATATACATATATACAGGATGTATATACATATATACACAGGATGTATATATATATACATGATGTATATATACAGGATGTATATACATATATATACAGGATGTATATCCATATATATATATACAGGATGTATACATATATATACAGGATGTATATATATATACAGGATGTATATATATACAGGATGTATATACATATATATACACATGATGTATATATATACAGGATGTATATACATATATATACAGGATGTATATACATATATATACAGGATGTATATACATATATATACAGGATGTATATGCATAAGTATATACAGGATGTATGTATGTACAGGATGTATGTATATGCATATGTATATACAAGATGTATATACATATATATACAAGATGTATATACATATATACAATATGTATACACATATATACAATATGTATATACATGTATATATACAGGATGTATATATACACATATATACAAGATGTATATACATGTATATATACAGGATGTATATATACATATATACAGGATGTATATACATATATATACAGGATGTATATACATATATATACAAGATGTATATACATATATATATATATACAAGATGTATATACATATATATACAGGATGTATATATATACAGGATATATATACATATATACAGGATGTATATACACATATATACAGGATGTATATACATATATATACAGGATGTATATACATATATATACAGGATGTATATACATATATATATACAGGATGTATATACATATATATACAGGATGCATATACATATATATATACAGGATGTATATATATATATATATATATATATATATATATATATATATATATATATATATATATATATATATCAAACTTTGGCATATGAAACCATATGAAAAATTAAGTAGCAAACATGAAAAACATGTATCGCAAAAATGGAATATGAAGGCAGCAATAAATCTTTGAAAATTGTGTTGTACGAGTTGGCTACCTGCCAGGTTTTTAACACACAACAGCATTCTTTTGAAAATTCACAATTTTATAACAACTCACAAATACTGTGGTGGTCTTGATGTTTGTACGAGGCTTTTGTTTGTAAAATAATAAAATCCTGACTCACTTCCTAATGTTTATAAAACCACGAAAATGCTACCTCAGGAAAAGAAGTCTCCGCCAATTTGGATCAAACACGACATGATCCAAAACGCTGTCCTATTAGTTTGCCAAATTTTGGTCAATTTTATGTCAATTTTTAAATGGCAAAGTGGCAGACAAATATCAAATTCACTGCAGACCTACCTCCGCACCTAGCATTAGTAAATGATGTTCGCTTGTAACAGAAACGGTATGTTCTACGCATTTGCAGCAGGAGGACCTTTTATGCAATGCATGGCATGCTCGTCAATTATTCGTCTTTAAAATACCTTCACATCCAGACAGAACCAAAGTTTTACGATATACATGGGTGGTCAGCCCTGTGATTTTCATAGGGGTGGAAGGCTTGAAAGAGTATTTGCTGTGGGATGACAGATCCCGATAACATAAAACGATTTCTGGGTTTTGTCCTTTAATATCACATGGTTTCCATTTTTTTTTTTTAGAAAACCCTGTTTTAAATTTTAGTTTCCAAGGTCTTATTGCTTACTTCATATTCCATTTTGCGATAGGTATTCTACATGTTTTCTACCTCATTTTTCATAACGTTTCATATGGCAAAGTTTGTCGAATTTAGATACGTCCTGTATATATATATATATATATATATATATATATATATATATATATATATATATATATATATATATATATATATATATATATATATATATATATATATATATATATATACACGTGTATATATATAAACATACACACTCTCAAAATATGTGTTGCTAACAATTGGCATCGAGGAAAATGTGCAATGAAATGACATTGGAATGTCATTCATTGTCTTCCCAATCTTGCTCAAAAGCCCTTAATTTCGTGGAATTTTAGTCAAATTTGAAATTTTATTTGGTGCCACTGGTTGAAAATCTATAATGACTGGATGTAAAATTTTGAGGGGAACTGTGGTTTTAGTGATTGAATTTTATAAGTTCTTAAGTGTTACAATAATTAATATTATTAACATTTTGCTAAAGCTCTTGTTTCCGCTTAGAGACAATAATAATAACAATAAAACTTGTAGTAAAATATTAAGGATCTATATTTTCTTAGCACATATTGGCAATAAAAGTGAGGTTTCTACGTGTATGACTTGTTAATTTCATAGATATGTTGGAATGTAACCATGGTAGCAAAACTACATTCCATAAACTCTGTCCACAAGGTCAACAATAATTTGGAGATTTTTCCGGAACAAAACATATTTTACCAACATTTGTTACGTTCACACTACACGATAGACGTTCAAAAGTATCAACTGACACAACACTGCGGTAAAGTTGCTCAACATTTTGTCTTTTTCGTCGTATGGAGGACGTATTACGCGTGCCTCAAATTACATTAGCTTATTATATTAGTCGTGTGTGTGTATATATAATAAATAAATAAATAAATAAATAAATATATATATATATATATATATATATATATATATATATATATATATATATATATATATATATGTACTATGTACTCACACACACCCAGGAATACACACATTTTCAGTAAAATTATATCCGGTACAACGTATATTTTTACTTGTCGGTGCCATGTCTGTATTTTTCAGGAAGACGTTAGCAATAACATTATCTTCAAATTAGAGCAAATATTTGTTAAAATACAAACATTTCGTGTTGTGCTACAATAAATCGTTGAAAAGAACAACTTCGTTTCCTATGAATTTCCATTAAAAAGTTTAACACAAAGCAGTAAATTAGTACGTGAAGAAGAACAACTTCAGTTTAAGGCGTGTAAAGTCAAATGAAACCTTTCAACCCACTCTACTTTTTTCTTTCATCAGTACGTGCTTTTAAGAGGAAAATTAACTTCATTAAATGTTGCAACAAAGTTATATCTGCCATTATTTTGCGCTTCTCTCGCCACAAGTATAGCTCAGAATTAATGGCTTTTCTCGAAGTGGAACATTCAACATGATTTGCTAAATTTATCTTCTAAATAATTCATACCTTTTTAAAAAAAAAGCACGGTAAATATTAAGAACAACTACTCATCTTATACCGGCCAAGGTATTAATTTTAAAGGCATAATTTATAGATTAAGAATGAATATGTAAACGTTAAAAGAAGTTGTTCAAATAGGAAATTTTAGTTTACTTCGAAAAGTTCCGTTTTTGTTAGGTTAGTTTAGTTTACGTAAGTTTTGTTTAGGTAAGGTTACTCAACCGTTAAGTTTTTTTTTCGTTACGTTAAATTAATTTATGTAACGTAACTTAACGAAAAAATAAAAACTTTAGGATAAAAAACCCTAACCAAAATTAACCTAAACTAAACACTAACCTAACAAAAAACGGGGAATTTCGAAGTCAGTGAACTACAGTTTTATTTAAGTAAGACTACTTGTAACGTCTGTAGAAACCTTTTTATTAATAATCAACCGTAAAACGGGGTGATCAGAAACACTGGGGTGAATGGAAGCAAAATTAGAAATAAATTCTTAGCCGACACCTTTTTCTTAAAAAAAGATTATAAGTACTATAAAACTACTGTTTGCAAACTGTTTTAATTTGCCTATCTTAAAACAAAATTTTAAACATTTTCAACACCCATAGCTAAATACTAGCACCACTATTATGTACGTTAGCTTCCTTATAGATTGGAGGTGCCGAAAATATTACTTTGGAATGAAATGTAAATTAGTGTAAAAAAGATAAAATAGTTAGACTTTAACTAGTTTTGTAATTTTTATGAACCTTGAACACCATATAACGTTATAAATACAGTATTTATAATTAGAATGAACACTTAAAACACTGCTAATGGTAGCCTGTAAAGTACAGGTTTTATGTATTTCTACTAAAATTATATACTGTTACTCGAGCGCAAAACAACGTATGCAAGATAGTTTATTACTGTTGGGTTGATCGAATTTCTCATTATGGTTTCTGTCTCTTTGCTACTATTTTTTTTTGTCTCTTGAAGACTACCGTGGCAATAAAATACATAATTTTTTTTGCATAAAATAATTTATTGATAGTTAGGTTAAAATTTTTTTTTTTTTTGCAGTATTGGCCACTGCAATTACTATCCCTCAGAATGATTCCCGTCCCATTACTGCGATTATTGAGCTCGTTGAGAATTTTGATGAAAATAAAGTGTATTGATTAACAAGTCTACAGATTTTTCGCAAACAAAATGTAGTGTTTGCGATGAAAGACAATACGAGGATGTTATTCCATAATTTTATGAATTAAAGGCTGTACTGTAAACGACACTGGCACTATATAGTACAAGTAACGAATTCAAATACAGCCTTTTATTTACCGTTACATTGGGTCATATTACAATACATTATAATGTTTTTATTTTTACGTCTGAAATATTGATCTTGTACACCCCTGCGCCATCTGTTTACTACGAAAGCATCAACATACTACATAGTTCTGCTGTCGGACACTAGTGCCGTTCGATACGTGAATGTTTCGATTTTGATTCCTCCTAGCCTCCATAACCTAAACGGATAATTTAACGCACTGATTTTTGCTTGGGAATTGTTAAAGCGCGGAGTTATGCTCTCAGTAATATTTTTTTATTAATTTTGTCTCAAATTACATAACTATTCCACAAAAATCAAATCACATTGTTTAATGAAGTAATTATTTTCTGCTAACGTAGTTTGTATCACCGGCCATTTTCCTCGTGGAGGATACCGCGATGTAGAAGCGGTGTCCACAGTAGCCCATGCGACGTGCATACGTACTCAAGATTTGCGTTCGCTACCGCTGCAACGTCATCAAACTCAAAAAATTGCAGTGCGGTAGCGAACTACGGGACTTTCATATTCAGCCCAATTCCGAATGCGGTGAACACAGAGAAAATAGCTTCTCAACGAAACGAAACTTGCGATGTGTAATGTTCGAACTCAGGCCGCAGGCCCTCATAACTGGGATAGGAAAAACGAGAATCCCAAACAGATCATTACCGAAGTTTTCCTCTTCAGTCGGAAAACTTATCAACTGGTATCTTTATTTAGTACGTTGAAGGAGATTACAGGTAATAATGACAGTTATGATATGAGCATGGCGATACTGAAACATTTTTCCATCATTCGTGATGTCTGCCCTGAGCAGTGATTAGAGAAACATACAGATGGAGCATAATTTATTTTCTAGGGCGAAGGGTATGAGATGAGGCCATGAGACGCAAGTGGGAGGACCCCATCCGCCATATTGGTAACTGAAAAATGTTTATTACCATAGCAACGAGTATAATGCGACTGTGGGTTGGCCAACCATAACCTTGGTTCTCAATACAGGTACAGCTGATTGCACTCCAGCATATTGTAACCTGAATAAACAAAGTCAGCTTGGCCTCAGTATCGGCTGCTAATGCTCTCTATCTGTACTTTTCTTTCATCTCTGGTCCTGACTTTGGTATTAGGGAGGGTGGACTTGTAGCCACAGATAAGATTAATTCAGCCAGGAAGATAAGCGAACGAATATTGTATGTACGTGTTTTGCAAGGGTCAAATTCCGTCGCCATTTGCACTGGTGTCGGAAAGGGGTATAATAAAATACGAAAGTAGTAACTTTATAATTTAACCAGGCTTGGGGATGGGAGAAATGGTTGAAATTAGACTTTATTGAAGAACAAACTAATTTCTGCTCTTAAAATTATATTCACGATAACATTTAACCATCTTCACGTAACTTTATATTTACGAAAAAGTCTGTGATTGATCGGTTTACACAACTCAACGATACCAGTTCAACTAGAGGCGGAAATTGTCCCTTGCCAAACTAATAACTTGAGCTTCCTAACCTGTAGTTGGATTAACCGTACATTCTAAATCTGAATTAGTGAATATTCACCGATTCACGCTTTTTGTTCATGCAGTTTCAACAATTTGAATCAGTGAAAATAGTGGCTGTTTAATTAGTGAATATTCACTGATTTCCTCTAAGAGTGCCAACATCTCCAAAGTGAATATTAACAGTTTTTTTCAGTTGTTTTCAAAGAACAGTTTTCTCTTATTGAATCAGTGAAAAATTACTGGAAAATCTGTGGACATTCACTGATTAACTTGTGGAACGTTGACACTCTTTATCGGAATCAGTGAACAGTCACCGACTTCACAGTGGTTTTTCACTGATTCAATGTCTTGAAACTGCTCAATCCATCGGCATGAATCAGTGAATGTTCACTAATTCAGATTTACAGTGTACCATGGATTAACATACTTCGGGCGTCCTCGGCTAAAATAAGGTTATTGTTGTTTAACATGGTATTTAGGACTATTTTGATGTGCTCACTGCAGGCTGAATACGAACATTACACGTCGTTAGATTCGTTTCTGGTCAACAAGGAACTATGGAGCCCGACGCTGGACGTAACAGATTTAATAAAGCCATCCACAGTGATTTCTGCTGCCAACAAATGTCTGCTTTTACATCTTGCGAAAGCAACCGAAAGAGCGGCCCGATACAATAATATGTTTCGCGGATTCGTAACTATAGCAAGGACAAGCTGAACGAATCACAAATCCACTGACAAAATAAAAAATTTATATACTTCGTTTTGATATCACAACGTAAGGGAGAGTCTTAATTATTGCGGTGCAGAGAAGAAGTCTTTTTGTGGATTTATAACGTACTTATTCGTTGCTACAATTACAAAAATGTATTATATTGTATTTTTATTGTTTAGACTTGCCCCAAGTTACATTCAAACAGACTAGTCTTAACACTTATTACTGTATAGTATGAACGGTTGTTTATTGCGCAATCATGTCTTTAATTTAAATCCATTACCAAGGGAACCGAGTAAGGTACTTCAGTGGTAAACAATGGGTGTGCATTTATGACGACACGGGGTCGGTTCTCGGTCCAGTCAAACAAATTTTCGGTTTTGTGGTATTTCAAATTTCATTAAGACTAGTAACGAAGTGGTTCATTCCTAAGGGAAAATATATGACTATTTTTTCCTCACTATCCTAACACTGTGTTGTATCCTCACGTCTTTGACGACCGAGATGACAGCGGGGAATGAAACCGTATAATGAATAATAAATATATAGCCAAGTGTGTTCTCCGACAATATTGCTTCAGAAGGCAGTTCTCTCATATTTATTTTTTTATTTTTAATCATAACTTATTTATATAAATACATCCGTTCACTCAGTTGCGGGGGCTGAAGCGACAGTGATAGTGAAAACATCTTAACAGCTACACTTCTGCAGGGAATCGATGTTGATATGCTATGTAAAATGTAGCAATTTGTACTAGAACAATACTATTTGTTGAATCTAAGAAAAATTGTCACCAACACTTTTTTTGACGTATTAAATATATGCATTTCTTATAGTATTTATTTTATGTTATGAAAGATAACTTGCTGAGTATGAAATACCGTACACCGCACCGGTTGAATCATAATAAACCAGTTATAACACTACCTCAATTTGTTGTTCACGATTGTCAAAGAGATTAATTAAATTGTCTCTCACTAATTAAGTCCTCAACACAACCCCACGCCATGAATATCGGGAGATTATCGGACTGGATTGTCATGTGAGAAGAAAGCAGGTGGTATGGTGGGTTTTTTCAGACTCATCCCATTTTGTGCTTTGTCTACATTCCACTGCTGCTCCTGCCTCATCTCACCTCAGTATTGCCGGAACAACAGGTCTTTTCGCTTATTCGCGACAACCAGTTCTGCGTAATGCCATTCTCCAGTCATTATTTTGACTGTGACAGCAGATGCGAAAGTGTCGCTTAACTCTTGCATTAATTTAGTTTAATTAAGGTGGCTCGTCAAATATTTTAATTCGCTTAATTATTTTTTTCATTTCTATAAGAAGTGGTTTGTTTTTTAAACATAAATTGTGACTACTTTTTAAAGCAATGAACGTTTTCCATCTTTAATAGTTCTTGTATAATGACATGTCAAGTTAAAATTTTGCATAGAACGGTTTTGTACTAGAAAGGAATACCATTTGACATATCGAAATTAAATAATTCACACAGAAGGACACTCTCACGGGTTATGTTAAGATGTGTACAAAAACCAGATTGCATTTTTTTTTGTATTACAAAAATACTGGATTTGAAGTAAAAATAATTCCAATCTTTAGAAATTTTCTAAAAATAAAAACATAGTAAAAATCCAGTGTTTTATACATTAGCCCGTGACACAGTTCTTCTGTGTGAATTTTTAAATTTTAGTAAGAAAGTTGGTTTTCCTGACTAGTATAAAACTATTTGTGGATATTTGGCTTTTACATGTCATTATACAAAAGCTATGAAAGACAATTATTTAAATTTAATAAAAATAGTCACAATGTATGTCTACAAAACAGACCATATTTCGTACATAAAAAACATTACCAAAAACAAGTTATATTTTTGGTAATATCCCCCCCTCCTTTTTATATATAATAACTTTTAACAAGAGATCGAAGAAATTGCGAGTTCACTTAACAGTAAGCTGACCTCCAGTAATGTCTGTGTACTCAAACAGATGACGGACTCTCATTGGCTGACTGCTGTCGCATTGGTACCACATTATTGGACCTGAACAAAGTATCCGCTTTGTTATTTGCCTAGCCCCGTTCACTCGGTGTTGAAAATGTCAAGAGAAATTTACAAAAGTGACACGAATTTACATTTGTTTCAATGCTAGCTTGTATGAAAAAAAATTCCTATTCACAGCAGTTTCTGTACCAAGGATAAAGTGCGTGAGTAGATTTATTTTGGGCCAAAACCATTTGAAAGATGATCGTAAATTGATTATGGAGTATAATGTAAGATATTATTCGTACATTAACCGCATCAATGTATACTATTCGTAATATTGTTTCCTGTACACCATCGATAGCATTCCTATGCACTTTAGGAAACGGTAAAATACTTGATGATACATGTAATACATGTATTCTAACAATGCTAAAAAGTTGCTATATTTACAAGTGAAGTTTGGTTAGTGTTCCACACCGTGTATGGGCGAACAACTTCCAATACTGTTTAGGTAGATCTTTTAGGAATATATATATATATATATGTGTGTGTGTGTGTGTGTGTGTGTGTGTATCTGTAGGCCTACATATGCCGTATTTGGCGAAACAAGTAGGCCCATTTGATACAAAATGCATTAAAGAAGTTATTGGCTTTGTTATTCCAACAAAATGTGTCTTTCATTGGTACGTTTTTGAGATGAGTAAATTTGCTCGGCAACACATATTTAGGTTATTAAACTATTAAGCGTTTGTTTGGCCGTGTATACACATATGTACGGTTGACTCTTACTAAAAAGTTTTCTTTATGATGTTACTAGCAGTCCCCCGCAGCTTTGCTCGCGAGTATTATTCGTAACTGATAATATTTACTTTAATTTAAAAACCTCTTTGCACATAAGATTGGTACTTCAGTCATCAAGTTTTTAGAATGTCCAAGCGGCTAGTTGAACTAATTCTGCAGCAGGATAAGTAGCTATAGCTGTACACGCAAAAAGCAGTCTTAAGTTTGTCCCTGCCACTAACAGCGACTTCGCCTGGTTCTTATTTATAAAACTGCCAATTTGAGGTTGTGGGGTAACTACAGACACCTAAGGTAAGAAGATAATCGAATGAGAAACATCTGTTAACCCTATGCACAACCATTGATGACGGTGCCCTCAATTATATATTTTCAAAATATTCACTTTAACATTATTGACATTACAAAGTTTCAGAGGGTAAAGGTTTCGCGGAAACGAATTTGGTGCCCCAAACCTGAGATTAGTGAGATGATATATCGTCGGTTTACTGCCAAAAGTGACAATGTCAAAATGAGATAAAATTATAAAAATGCTAGGAATATGTATATGTTGTTCACGAACAATTGCCCAAGTTTAAAGTCTATTCGTCGTTTTGTACTGTTGTGTCACAGTATTAACATACCACATTTTTGTTAATATATACAATTTAATACTGTCTTTAAACGAAATAGCATTTATGACTTAATCACTTTTGGCAGTATACCGACGATATGTCAGCTGATATTGTAGAGAAACCTAAGTGGAAAGCGAACTACAATTTTACCCCTTTTAAAGACTACATGTAAATTGCACTAATTCGATCTGCCTTGTAGTTTTTGTGTATCAGAATTGAACGTTCGCACCCAGCTTTTAACGGAATTCGAGCCCAGAACCTCCCGGAATTTAGACCTGAATAACAAACAACTGCGTCACGTAACGTCGAAATAATTCATGAAATAAAGTTTATTAAAAAAAAATAATAAAATATCTGTATCCTGGGCTCATAGAGGTTGTACAACACCACGTCTCGATAGGTTACTGTAGAGTGAAGCTCATGTATAATTTGTTTCTCGCTGCTCGTTCCTGCTTTTCGGATCGTCTGCCTTGATTATTGATCAAGTAAGTTTTATTCTTAATAATCACGTTTCCTATAAAGAAAAAAAATTACATACATATTTTTAAAATATTTACGTAAGCATCACTCTGACGCAAAAAACACTCAATATCGCTACTTGTTAGATAGATATCGTGGGTTGATGGAAAACAAATTTTGTGCTTTTTCACCCTTTTGGGTGTCGAATTTCTAAATATTTTAAATTTACATCTTAGACATTTGTATAAGTATCCAACTGAAGTGTTAATCACATCGCTAGCCCATTCAGTCAAATCAAAATCGATCATTCACAAAAAAAAAAAAAAAAAAACATCACCCCTGCACAGTATTGAGAAATCGAATTTCGAAAAATCTGAAAACCGTTTTGCGATAATTTCTGTAATCATCATCCTGAAGCAAAAATTAATTGTATATCTCGACGGGTTAGATATCGAGGATTGATCTAAAACACGTTCAAGGTCTTTTCACCACTTAAGAGAGTAAATTTCGAAAAACCCTTTAATCACGTTTTACAATACTTTATTGGTATCTCGTGGACGTAAAAAACACAACATTAGCCCGCTGGGTTCAAGATATATCGACGATTAATTGAAAACGCTTTTCACCACTTTTCAACCGTTTTCATGTCCTTAGGTGGCGAATTTCGAAAATTCCTGAAATTACTTTTTAGGTATTTGAGTAAGCATCAATCCTAAACAAAAATCACGTCACTATATAAAAAAATATGGAATCGATATAAATCGAATGTGAGTCGAAAACTCATATTACCCCATTTTTAACCAGTTTAGGGCCGAATTCAGAAAACATATTTTAAATGGTACTTGAGATATTTACAAAAGCACCAATTTAAAGCAAAGACCACTTCGATATATCCATTGATTCGATAGATATGGAAGGATAATCGAAAACACATTTCACGTATTTCAACCCCTTTAAATAAAGAATTTCGAAACATCTTTGAGTCCTTTCATAGACATTTGTAAAAGTAACCAATTAAAGTTAAAATCACGACGATAGCCAATTGTGTTTCAAAGATATAGACGATTCATTAAAAACACATTTTGCCCCTTTTTACTGCCTGGGGATCGAATTTCAAAAAAACCTAAAACTACTTTTTGGGTATTTACGTAAGCAATATTTTGAAGCGAATATCAACTCTCTATCCCGAAGGGTTCGATAGATATCGATAGTTGATTGGAAACACTTTTAAGGTCTTTTCAGCCCCTTAAATGTTGAACTTCGAAAAATCCTTAAATTGACTAATATGCATTTTTACGAGTGTCCTATTAAAGTAAAAATCACGATGATTGGCCGTCGGGTTCGAGCTCTATCGACGTTTCTTCGGAAACACATTTCACACCTTTTCACCCCCTTAGAGGTTGAATTTCGAAAAATTCCTTCTTAGTGCTCTCCTACGACCTGAGGGGAACCCCCACAAAAAATTTCAAGATTCTAGGTCCAGTGGTTTGGGCTACAGTTTGATATGTCAGTCAGTCAGTCAGTCAGTCAGTCAATCAGTCAGCTTTCATTTTTATGTATAGAGATTATGGGGCAAGAGAATATGTTAAAGCGATGCGTCGCTTTAAATAAATAACAGCTTGCAAAACTTATAGACTTCAATAAATATGTCTGGCATCAGTTTATGTACCACGTCCATTTAACGCAATGTATATTTTAATTTAATTTTTCTTTAAAGTTTTCGGTCTTGATAACTTACCTTTAAGAAATTGGAATGTTTTTCTTTCAATAACAAAACTTATAAACACTAAAATGAATTTTTCCATCAAGCGATTGACGTTCCTTAACTAGCAAAATTTATTCATATTTCAGTTGGTCAGCATTTTAAAATAGCCTACGTATGATGATTCTTTATAAATAAAATTGAGTATGTTGTAACTATACTGAAGCTTGAAACGATTGCGATTCAACAGGAACAACATAATACACGCAATAAGCCAAACGCTTTAATTAATTTTCCATTTTTGACGATGGAGAAGTTAGTTTTTCTACCAAAAATAATAAACAGAGCTATATCGAATTTCAATGAAAGTGGTTGCAATTTATCTGTATGGCGATTTAATGCCAATTATATGTTTTTAGTTGCTATTTCGAACATAAACAAAATTTTATCAGATTCCAATAAACGCTCATGTTTCAGATTTCATCGGAATCGGTTAGGTGCAGTGAATTAAATACCGGTTTCTATGAATAAAACAAGTACGAAATCTGTTTTTGATCTTTGAAAGAACTGTGCAATGGGAGTGCATGACTAGATTCAGTTTCTTGGACGTACTCCATTGCAAATTGAATGACTGTCAAAGAAAACAAAACAAAACAAATAAATGAAAACCATAAAATAAGCAGAGTATGCTTTAGTCAGCAATATACATACACAACATGAAATTCCATAATGGAATCGGGTCAAGTAAAAAATAAGGAACAAACTTATTTTTTTTTTACTTGACCCGATTCCATTATATTTCCCGGAAGATAATTTATATCTATTTGAATTTCAATGAAAAATGAATAGGCACAGATTAAAAAATATATATATCTTGCACCCTGTATGTATATACGCATTAGGATTTTGCAGCTTTGGGCAAGCCACGCCGTGATAACATCAGCCCGCCATTTATCGAACGTCGGGGCAAATTGGCTCTTCGGCAAAAGGGAAGAACAGAACATTACCGGCTCTGTTCCATTTACACAGCCGATGAAGGGAAATTCAAAATACGGCTGAAGCATGTGGTACACACTCGGACGCAAGGCTGTTTGCAAAAAAAGTGCGTGTACGCATTGACTGTAGTGTCGGACACGACGCTAAAAGCCCAGGATCCAGGGGTAATTAAAATGGACCAGACGCCCCTCAGACTTTCATCTGGAACGTAAAAAACACCTTTTAAATCTAGCGAAACACAGTCATGTTCCCCACGAGGCGTAAAATAATAGATTGATGCACGGGAGTTTTATGTTCTGTACCACCGACGTGCCTTTGCAGTGTACGAGAATTTCATACTTTATGGTATCACATTACGTACGTTACGCTACAAGAAGTGCTTTTCTTTTTCCACGTTTCACGTACGCTAAAACAAAACAAACGATAACCAAACAGTTGTTCCTATACGGACAAGTATACATGTTGCTGATCTAACAAAATATTTCTCTTTCCGAACAGAACACAACATGCAACAACACAGAGTTCGTTGATTCAACAAAATATGCTGTTTAGTGAGGGGAAAAAAAACTTTTACCCGGCAGAAAAGCAATTGATCCACACAAATGGGATAACTTAACTGTATATTTTTCGTCCAAACAATTGTTTGTGTTATTGCACGCCTCGATCTGAATTCACAACTTGTGAGTGATTTAAATTTTCGTGACAAATAGCATAGTATAAATATTTTAAGAATGTTTTTGGTGATTTATAGTACTAACTTAAACCATCGCAATACAGCGTTTAGTATTTAAAGATGATAAAAATATCTCAGCGTGAATTGCATACATTCCACTTTAACACGTGCCCCATAAAGCACGCTTTGTTCAGGAACGTTCATTCTTATAGTGCCTGAAAAAGGGAAACTTTTGTCGTAAAAGGACACGGCAAATACAATCTTGGCAAACTTTTTTTTTTATTTAAAAGTGAACTCTGCCTTTAATCTAATGATTACCAGTACATTTTTTGTTTGCCACTCCTAAACTTACGGTTTGGCGCAATAAAATATTTCGTTGTCAGCAGAAATATATTTAAGTAACTGTCGCTATTAAAACAAATGGTGATTACTTCAGTAAAACATTCTCGTTGTGAATGGATAAAAAATACACCGTCGTGATTTATTGCGAGATGCCAATAAAAAAAGTTGTGGTTACGTTATAAATAATGTGATATTATTCAGAAAATTCACGACATAATGTTTAGTTAAGTAACATATTTTCGATTAACATACGAGCAAAATAATTATGTATTTAAATTTTATCATACATACCAGCCACTGAGTTAAAAAACTAGAATTAATTATTTCCTGTTGAGTTTGGTAAAAATAACATACCAGCCGTAACTCTGCACCAGTACAACAAATAAAGAACTCCACTGAGACATAATATAAAATGTTTATTTGTAAAATATGTCTATGACTTGTGATTGCAAATTTGTAGGTATAAAATTAGCTCCGAGAAATGCCAGTGCTTAATATTGGCTATCGAAACTTTTTTATGCCGAAGGCTCGCGAGAAGCCAAATGTTACATCTTCTTCAACTGAAATTATGTCAATTGCCTGAAGAAATTGCGTGAGCGTACTCTCGTAACTAGCAATGCATATTGAATATGAAAACCGTTGCCGACTTCTGCGATCTATACAGTGTTTACAAATATGCGTGCATTTCCACCACCTCGCACTTCAGTCAGCATAACGTGAAAGGTTTGCAATCTAGAGAAAATATTCACACACACACATTCAACTAAACACTTTCACGGATATACATTTACGTGGATATACAGCTACAAACGATTTCAAACACAAATTCATACACGGTGATGCGGTTGGCGTGGTGTGTAGAGCATCCCCCCCCCCCCAAAAATAACTATAGGTGATTCGGGTTCTATCCACTCTATCGATCCAGAATTTTGTATGTAAGAATCGTACAGGACGATGCTATTGGTCGACGGGTTTTCTCGGAGAGCTCTTGTTTCTCCACCCCCTCATTTTGACGCTGCTCCATACCGCGTCACGCCATCCCTCACCTGCGCTGAAGACATAGATGTCAAGATTCCACTATACCCTTGATGTACATTTGCCCGAGTTATCTCGGGCTGTACATCAGCAAGAAAAAGGAAATAAAAAATTTAAAAATATATTTTTTATTTTTTTTAAATTTTGAGACAATTTTTACTGCCTAAAACAAATATTTATATTTAATTTGTTTAAAAACTTTTAATATTTTTAGCCATTGCAGTAAGAATAAAACCTAACACTGAAGGAGTTAAAGCCGTAATGTGTTTTAGAGCATAAATAAAATATGTTTGTTTGAAGAACCGAGTTAATGTATGTGTTCTTTAACATTTCCGTCCTAAATTTTCATTACTGGTAAATGTAATTCGTAAACAGTGATAGAATAAAATTGGTATCAATTTTTTATCACTGTTTTCAAACTGAATTTAATGCTGAACACAAATTTAGTGAAACCATGTTAAAGAACACACACATTAAATTGGTTCTTCATATAAACATTTTTGATATATACTCTTAAACAAATATTACGGCTTTAAACCAAAGAATTTGTACGTAGGTGTGCAGTGAATGGCCGCTTAGGTGAACGTATTTTGTGCATCCAGTGTGTGTAAATGCAGAAGCGGCAAAGACACAGCACGTGAATCATGCCTCACCTTAGCCTCTAGGCGTGAGTCACTGAACTGCACATTTACGCAAACAAAGATTCAGCTCATACTTAAATTTAGATGCAACAGAATGTTACTAACGTTAAGAGGAATATGACAACCCTATTAACACGACCGTCTTATATTAATGATTATGGTGAATATTTATAAGTTTACCTTAACCCAAAGTAATATCGTGTGCGTTCACTATACTGCAATGTTCTTTGTTTGTCAATTTGAGGATTGAATTTTTTCATAGCAGTGTTCAACTATAGCGTGCAGTCTTCTACCCAACAACGCGCCTATGTGGCATATATGCAGTGGTGAGCCTATCATTTGTCGACATAATATTAAATCTAAATGGGGTACGCCTACACCTTTTAAAATATTCTACACAAAGGTTTGCATACCTTGAAGGGCGGCAAAATCACCCATTTTCTTCCGTTTCCGGCGATAAAAAAAATATTTTATTAACATGGGTGAAATTGAAATGGATATACACACGTGTTATGTCCTTTGAGTGCTATTCCTGAGCAGACATCAATAATGTACGTTGAGCAGTTTTCGAATAATCTGGTAATGACCGTAGCTCTGCGCAATACATAGCAGCACGGGCAGAGAGCTACTGTAAGTGCTGACGAAACTGTTTACGTAGTTAGATTAGTGTGCAGCTTCACGCGCGCGCGCGCGCGCGCACACACACACACACACACACACACACACACACACACACACACACACACACGAAGCCTTAAAGCACACATGTTGCATGTACATGAAAATGCTGATATTAATATTTATTAAAATAAAGTTTTAACTTGCTAGCAAAGATAACGTGTTCATAATGCGTGTTATAGATGAAACCACGTAAAAAATAATACACATAGCATAATCTGCAACTGTTAGTTGTGAGGACAGTATGAAATATTCTTTTATAGTTTCTCAAAATGGACATACAATATTTGTGCTTTAAGAGGGCGTGGTACATAATTCATCGCTTAAAGCATTGATCTATAACTGTAGGTTTCTTGAAGCCAATTTGCAAAAATTAAACAATAGCAATCTTAGTTTTAGTCAACATTTTAAACAAAATTGTTTCCAGTGTTACGAACTTCCGAGGTGCAATCTCTGACGCCGGAACCTCGTGCATTTAACTGCGGCGCAAGAGATCACGCGATACGAATTAGAAATATTGGATATATATTTACTAATAAAGTTGGCAAATACCATTATCTAAGATTGTCATTCAGTATTTTATCCATATTGGCTTCGAAAAAAGCGTAGAACACTATTGATGTTTTCAGCGTTTAATTATCTACGACTCACTCTTAAGTCATCGCCACATGTAGCTCCTTTATTCTCTACACAGGTATGGAATTCGAATGCTTCGCAGTTGGCAGAAGACAATCGTTTAATTTATATTTTGAAGATTTATAAACGTCAAAAGAACATTGTCATTAATATGTAATCTATGCACGTCCTCGTAATCTAGTACATTGTCATTGAAACTTTCATTTGAGAAACAACGTAAATTATCTTCAACTAAAATCAGTTGTGAGTGTTAGTAATTTTGTACAGAGATAGTCAAAAAATAAATATAGCATTTCTCAAATGGACACGTAATTCAGTGCCTTGATACACTCGCATATGACGCTCAGTGTGGTTTAATAATACCTGTATTTACCTATGTACAAAATTATAACACAACTTATTCCTGTTAACTTACGTTGTTTCCCAAATGATTGTTTCTATTACAGCGAGAATTTATTTATTTCATTGTTATTTAAAAGAAAATTAAACCCTAAAATACTACACTGGCCTTAAGTGTAACTCTGGATTTAGTCTGAAAACTACGATTTTTAAAACGTTGGAAGGATCTCTTTCCTGAGATCGCTTCACTACTACGTAGCCAGACTTTTATACCCCGACGAGTTGTTGATTCGACACAGTTTTCTATCTGCAACATTCTGTCAGGACAGTAATTGAATTTAGTTCTCTTTTACGATCAATAACTTTTTATGTGCTTTTTACGATTGAACGGCAGTAAAATGTTATACGGATGTGCGCAGACAACGTATATCCTTACCGAGCAGCGCTGGATCAGACATTATTGCAACAGGTCATCAACCAATACATTTCGCATTTCACGAGGGGATTTGTTTAAAATCGAAATTTGAGATTAATTCTGACCCGGAAGTCGTTTAAGTGAATCGCAATTTCTCGTCCGCACAATTTTAATGTTCAGAAGCAAGAGTAACTTTTAAATGTGATGTATTTACTTTTGGTACTTTCTTCAGCGCAAATTACGTAAACAGGATGTTTGAAAACAACCGATTGTGGAAAATTTAGAGAATTATATGTTGTAAATTATGACCTATACCTCAACTTCGAAGGGACAGTTACCATCTTAGTGCCTGCTTTCTTTGAAGTACTGTACATACGTAAAAATTACTTATGATTTTTTTTTTTTTTTTTTTTTTTTTTTTAGAAATTCGAGGTTAGAAATAAGTGATTGCTTTGGAAACAATCCACTGGCAATTAAAGATTTACTCAATCCATTATAATGTGCGGACATTAGAAAATCTTTCTTTCAAAAGTTGTATAACATATTTGAAATAAAAATACACAGCCTACATATAAGCGTCTGGCATTTTTTCGCACAGTCAACGGTCGCAGACATTTCAGCTCTTAGTACTATAAATATATTACGATTTGTTAGCTTAATAACACTCATTAAAAAGATATGTAAGCATTTATACTGAACGAGCATTCCAAACATTGTAAGTGAATATTTCGAGCATTTACGTTTTAACCTTCAACCGCGTAAGTAGCGCTTTCGGAATGCCCATCGTCTTAGTTGCCAAATAACTGGCACAGTACAGTATTGTTCCTTATGGGGGTGAGCTAGTTGTTAAATTGTATTTATCAATTATCTACAATTGTAACTTTTGTTTTAAAATATTTTTCGTAAATGTGGCAGTGTTGAGACACAGAAGATATTTGTGTTGAATTTTGGAGAGTGTAATAGTGTTATATGTCTATCTTATATTAGACTTGTATTTCTTGAAAATTAAAATATAATTTCTTTTGCAATGATTCTGCATGACAAATTAATGAAAGAGTCGATTATTATTCATGTCAAGCATTTTGTCGAGAATGTATCCTATGCCCTGTCGAAGAGAAAATTTTGACAATAGAACATGAACAAAGGTTATGGCCGAAAACTAAAAAGTACAAGTAATTACAGGTGACGCAAGCTAGGAAAGGTCCTGGCAATGCACAGAGGAGAAATTTTCTCCTCCTCCTGCCCCTAACCAGCAGAGGTGTGCGCATCTGCTGATTGGTTGTAGCTGCTAAAGGCACACTCAGGATTCCGTCATTTCCCCTCTTACTGGCTGGGAGGGGAAATGTAGGGCGGGTAGCTGCGTAGTAGATACCATTTCACGTCTACTAAGCCACTCTCTCAAAACCTTACCTAGGCTGTGGGACCAGTATTTAACGCTTCTCCTCATGATCTATAGTTTCTACTGTTTATGCGATAATTACGTAGCGAACATTTGCTTGAAGTTACGCTACACCGATACTCAATTAGTCTAGAGACATGCAAAATTCGCGTTATTATCTGACAGCTGATTAGACTCAAATTGACTATAGGCTCGTTCGACGCCTCCCGCCAGCCGATATTGTCGTGACTTGCCGCGGAGAATGCTTACACGGTAGAGAGGTCAATCTCTGAACGCACGTAAATGACAAAACATAAAATTTTGTAGCCAATTGAATCGCAGATTTTGGTCTGTTATGTATAGGAAAGTGAAGTTTACTCTGTTACCGAATGATAACGCGAATTTTGCATGTCTATTAATTACCTAACTGTTGTGTGGGCAGTATCCTTATATATATATATATATATATATATATATATATATATATATATATATATATATATATATATATATATATATATGTATATATATATAATATTACTCTAGTGCGAAAGGGTAGATTGCAAACCTCGCATAGGGTGTGTTTAGTTTAGTGAACATTTTTGCGGTGATCCAGGGCATTCAACGAGAGCCGACACCGTCTTCCTACAGCTGTCCATTGTCTACCCCCTTCCCTTTCCAGCAAAGGCCACCGGTTTCACCACAGTTGCGTGGTGCCGCATTCCACCGCAAGAGGCGCTAGTGTAGGTGAGCAGACCTCGCCCATAGCAATTCCCCTGGAATTCCTCCTCTTTCCGCTTGCCCGACTTGTCGCCCTTCCGCTACGTGCTTGGCAAGTGATCGTCGTTTCCGGAGGGTTAGAAATAGGATTTGGGTCGGCAGGGAGGTGGGGGGAGGGGGTTGAAAAAGCGGAGTTCACCAACTACCCGTGTCATTGAACTAGGGTTACTGACGTTCTGCAAAAGGTTGACTAAGTTTTTTTTTTCCTTTGCATCCCGCCAAATTTTTCATGACACTAAAAAAATACCAGAGTTTGTAAGGCTCCTATACAGCTGGTGATTGAACTTTGTTGCAACGTGTAGGGAGAATTTTTTTTTTAAACTCATACTACTTAACTGTGTTGGATATCGCCATCTCGAAAAAAAAAACACTTAAAACTTTTTTTAATAGAAATCATGCTTAGAAATACGGTTCCAAGGCACCTCAAACTGCCCAAAAACGGCTTTTCCAGACTGCTGTCCCGTAAAATATATCAATAGAAATCGTAAAACAAAATAGAGACGCATGCGCTGGACTTTACTAAGCACTTTCCATAAAAAACCGGGTCATCGCTTAAAGTTCCATAGAAAACAGCCAATGACCGAAACACTGCACACAGCTTTCGCACCCCACGCATAAAGGCGACACTGTTGTTGACACATGAGCCAGTGTAGACCTTATCGTCGGCCTGTTTCCGTACGTCAGACGTGGCATCTAGCACCCATTGTATAAAGTTCTTAAGAGTGCGTGGTAGATAAATAAACGCTGAAAACATCAATTGATTTCTACGCTTCTTTTCGAAGTCAATATGAATAAAATGCTCATTGACAATCCTAGATAATGGAATTTGCCAACTTTATGAGCAAATATTTAACCCGAATTACAAATTCGTTACGCGTGATCTCTTGCGCCGCAGTTAAATGCACGAGGTTCCGGCGTCAGATATTGTGCCTCAGAAGTTCGTAACACTGGAAGCAATTTTGTTTAAAACGTTGACTAAAACTATTGTCTAGGATTGCTATTGTTTAATTTTCGCAAACTGCCTTCAAGAAACCTACATTTATGGAGTTATGCTTTTAGCGTTGAATTATGTACCACGCCCTCTTAACTGGATGAGATACATGTCATATTTAACTATAGGCAGGGCCATGGACTTCTGGCGAAAATAATTTTGCCCCTGTTTGTTTCAGTGTCCCACGTACGCAGCTGCAATTCTGGTTCGTAGTCAGTGATTGGGTGTCTCACGTGTCTTGTGATTCTACCAGCAAATCACAGACGTGTGTTGTTGCAGTAACATTACTGTGACTGGCACAGCCAAAATGAAAGACGTTACTTCACTAAGACACGCTGCCAGTAACCATGAAGCAAGGCTATATATGGGCACGTAAGGCACTGATACAAACTGCGGCAAAATTATTTTCGCGAAAAGTTCATAGCCCTAACTATAGGTGGTTCGAAATAAGATACTACTCGACCACGACAACTAGTCCCGCGGGAAAAAGGCGACCTATTGCTGTGTTGTCCTTGAATCTGCAAATTTTTCCTATGTATCTAGGAAATATATAATGCTTTAGACAGATAAACTTTGGGAGTTTAAGATGTCGGATGTCTAATCGAGAAATTAAATATTTAACTTCGTTGACAGAGTACACTAAAAACACATCGAGCAATTTGACTAGACGCCAGCAATTACTCAGTTTTCTCCAAGATTAATTTTAAAAATTGCGTGCACAATCGTCGTGGTAAAACGTATACTTAAGGGTGTTCAAGTGCGATAAAATCATAATTTTATATTTACATTAAATAGTGTTTGTTTTGTAGACGATAGTTGTGAGTACAGGTTGCTATTACGAAACAATATTAACTCGCATAGTTTTCTCATAACGGTGCGTCAAAGTCATAATTTGCGTGTTCTGCTGCTAGAATTGTTTCGTAAGAGGAAACTGTACTCTCAAGTATTGTCTACAAAACTAACACTACTTCATAAAGATATAACATTACGATTTTGTCGCACTTGAACACCCTTAAAGGCCCCAAACACCAACAGTTGAAAAATTGTATAATTCATTCTGCGAAAAATTACGCTCAACCCCGATGCGTTTAACTTCGTTCAACGCAGCAAGCGATACACGGCAAACATGTAAACGAATTGGGCCATAGAACATAGCACATATGTCTATTTGAAATGCGAATGAGCAAAAAAACCTACTGAGTAGCAGTTAGCGAAATGTTACTCAAGCCTAAACGGTGTTTAATACACCTCGGTATAGAACCGTTAGAACAAAATTTAAATTATATTCCCCGTACGGTAATTAAAATAAATCTTCGTCATAAATAAGTGCAGTTACCTTATAGTTCTGTTGGCAATTTTCTCTGATGTCTTTTGTATTTAATGCTTTGGTTTTTTCCTTTAAGTCGTGTTTCCTTTACTTCCTTGTTCAGTACTTTGACAAAACATAGTTCGCAAACATAATTTCGTATATTTTATTTCTGAAATGGCATTCGCTAGGAGTAAAAAAAGTACACTCGTTTTTGGAATAGACTATATCTAGATACTAGTCTTCAGTGTAGCATTTACATATGGACGTTCTTTTATCGTGATTCGCGAGATTCCATTTGACTTGAGCCATAAGAATTCTAGCATGACGACGATCTGCGTTTGTGATTCATCTGAAAATACTGTAACCAAGTGTGATGCTCGTCATCCAGTCAAATGAGGCGCAACATGTTACAGTCTTTTGGAAACTGGCAACAAAGAATTTTGCGAATATCCATTCTCCGTGACTATTTACTTTTACTTTAGCTCCAACTAGCAAAGTAAACAATTTATCGCAAGAGACGGGAAAAATTCGCGGATTCACTGACTCGTAGGCCAGCCTCCAAGAATATCTGTGCGCTCTAGCAGACAACAGCTGTTCATTAGCTGTTCGCTGACACAGTGAAACGGGCCTGTATTTAGTTACATTGTTATTATCGGCTCAGCGACATACGCAAAGTGTCAAAGAAGTCAACGACCAACTGCGAAAGTAACACGAGCGTACATTTGGCGGATTTTCTTGCTTGTATCTACAAGAAAACGAGAGTTTTTAAGGTCCCTACCACATACTTATATTTATAGGCACGATTATTCCACGTATTTATCTGGTAGCAGTCTAAAATTGTCAGTCCTATACACGAACTGGGCATAGTCGATTGTTCATTGGCTTCTAGCCGTGCATGCGGATACCACGTCATTTCACCACGAGTTATTTCCTTATTTATTACTGGTTTGTGTTCTTGAAATGTGTATCAAAACAACTGTTGTCCGATCTCAGTGATGCCAGAGATGTATACGTTGTAGACGTTCAATCTGACCTAGAATCAATACGCGAAATAATCGTGCCTCTATTAATAACATAAATTAATTATCATTAGAGGTACGTAAATTTCGCAGATACATTCCAGGTCTGGTTGAACCCCAATTATGTATACTTCATTGTCATGTCTGTGACTTGCTGGTGACTGTTACGAAATGCGTTTGACTACTGCAAGCCAGTGGTAAATAAGGAAATAATACGAAGTGCTATCGCTTGCTACCTGCTTGTACGGTTATAAGCCAATAGATAATCGACTGTGGCCAGTGGGTGTACAGGACTGACAAGTCTAGGCTGATGCCAGATGAATCCGTGAAATTGACGTACCTATAATTATCATCAATACGCGCGCTACATTAATTCACTCAAGTTTATCATAGTGTTCATAATTTATTTGATTTTATGTGGTTTTACGTGCTTTCGAACAGCACAAGGCCTTGGTAGAGGAACACCGGCCCGGGGGAGGGGGGAGGGGTAGGAATCGGTCTGGGTCTGTTTTAGGGACCATTCCAGCATTCGCCTGCAGTGATTTCGAAAAAAATCTGGAAAACAGAAATCCGGTTTGCCGGAGACGGGGATTGAACCCGGACCTCTCGAATGCGTGGCGAGTGTTTTACCAGTGCTCTACCACGTTATCTTTGCTCTATCGCTCAGTCATACTGTATTTAGGCATGATGATTTATCGAGGCAAAAGACAACTCTTTGCTAGGCTTAAACGTAATGTATTCATTTCTGGCGTTTTTATTTCGTTGTGGTAAGACCTTATTGGATTAGGCCTATGCTGATTCTTGTGCGCTACGAAATAACGCCTGTGATTCGTCTGTAAACAGCTAAACCGTGTCACACAACCGTGATCCGATCATACGAGTAGCACGACGCTACACTGAATCGAAGAATACATTGGCAAAATAGATTCTCGCTATTTTCCATAATCTCTAACCGTAACTAGAGATGGTGAAATTTCGCGAATTTAATTACCTGCATGTTAGAATCAAATATACAATGTGTACTCAAGCCCTGTCTATTCGTTCATTGTCTGCTGCTCCACTGAGTAGCAACTAGTGGACAACGTTGGCTCGTAACGGAAAACAGTTTAAATTGTCTGACGTAGAGCGGCGAAAAATCGACGTCCGCTTACTGTCCAAGAGATACAATCCTTTCCCTAAACACGTTCGCATCACAAATGGTTCATACCACCTAAAACGTAAACACCAGACGCTATCAGCAAGCATAACTTCCAACAAACCGATTTCTGTACAACCGTCACTTCGTTACCACAATTTAATTTTACCACGGCGTTAAGCGGTCTTCCTCAGGCGTTGTGACAACTTCATTCAACCGCACGTTGTAGAAACGCTGACAACAGACTGGCACTAAAATTCCCTTAAATGTGCGACACAATGACAATATAAAAATGTTCTAAATCCACTCGAGTACTAACTTTATTTGCAAGGGCGTTCAAGTGGGGAAAATAGAAGTTTTAGATTTGTATGAAATAGCGTTTATTATGTAAGCGTAGCTTGGGAATAAAATTTCCTCTTGCAAAAAAAAATATCCTAAACAGTATTTAATAGAAGCATTCCAAAGTCAAAATTTGTATGTTTTAAGTTCTTATCCACCGCAAAAACCAATCGAAATAACTAAGTGAAGTAATTCACATCGAAACTGCTTGTCATTAAAATATATTAGAGTAAAAATGCGAAAAGTAGCCAAAATAAAAAAAAATCAGTTTAAGAGTAACATGTTTTAGAAGTAACATTCTTAAACACATCACAAGTGTAGCGGATAGCATATTTATCTGCTTGTGAAAGGCGTAGTGGTTAGATCCTAACACCCGCAGAAAATTTTCATATCATACATGAGGTTATTTGCAGTACGTTTCCTAAAAAAAATTGGTAAAACTAGTCTCAACTTTTTTTTAAGGACGTTTACCTTCATTGTATAAAATAAGAACATTCTATGTACTTGTCAGGTACTTTCCACGATTGTATGGGAACATTTTCCTTACATAGTTGTGTAAATGTACTACGCAGGTGCGGCATTTATCGCTTATATGTAAGTGTCATTTTCTTACATGTAGTGGCATTCTACTCCAATATTTTAGTGATCATGTATATATTATTTTTCCAGATTTAAAAGATTCCCAGGAAAATTTTATACCAATGTCCTGGCCACGTGATTATTTTGTGGTCCGATATTCTTGTAAGTTTTTACGCAAAATGACGACTAATTTAATTTAATTAAGTAAAATGTTTTATGTGTCTGTATTTTCTTCAATTGGTTCACTGTTACTATATTGCATATTTTTCAAGCTCCTGTTTATATACTGCTGGTTAGAATTAGGTGATCTTCGCAATTACAGTTAACAACTAAATGCATTTGTATTCATGCATATAAACATAAGTTTGTTCACAGTCATAGATTAATATTATATTGATTTTATTACATTATTAGTATGGATTCAATAATCTGACGCCGTCTTTGTATAGTCTGTTGGAGTTTGTTTTAACTGTTTGAATTTTTGATTAAGTAAAAGAGAAGGCAACAATTAGTCTTAACTTCAAAAATGAATCAACAAAATTAACAAATTAATTAAATATATTGGAGGGTGGGGGGAGGGGAAGGATCTCGTCATCTGTGACCCCCTTGTCATTTTATTCCGCCCCGTATAACAGTTGCATACCCACACATGAACGCCTTGGCTTGCGGCCAGGAACTGAACTATGGGGTACTGCGCATATACACTGCCAGGGATGGGACCAAAAAAAGTTGCTACAGAAAGGGAGAGGGAAGTGTAATATCCCGGGTAATAGCAAATCGTATTTCCCCCCATCACAGCGTTTACAACCGTTTTTGCTTCGACCACTGTATAGCTGTGTAATCCACGCCCGACTTATCAAGTCATGCAGAAAATGGAGGACAAAGGACTGGCCCGCACCAATGCGTAATTACTTACCTTGGGAACAGTAGTTTGATTTGATATTGTTTCCTGTTAAGGCGATGCTTCCGTGTTTGTACTGGTTTTGCGATAATAATTTGTTCAGCTCTAACGAGAGCAGACATCACACATATGTTTGGCAGTTTTGTTTAAGAATGTTTTTGCCGTGAGAGCTAATTTTTTCAAGACAAGATACTATACGGTTTCGATAAACTGTTAATTAACCAGAATTTCGTTAGTTACGTAATTAGCAAAAACCGTGTTGCAGTTAAGAAAGTAATAATAATTTTCTAACTTCAATTCAATATGTAACAACAGGAGCGGAAAATAAATATTTACGGCGTTTAAAATGATCGGTATGTATTATATTCCGTAGTTAGGTTAAAGTTCCAAAAATTTACCCAGAAGAAAAGTTATGACACAAAATACAAAAACTCAATATGGTGACTATCACTCACTCTTAAGCATGATTTGGGGGGCTCTAGCGATGATTGATGACCTCAGAAGTTTATTGGATTCGATTACAATGCATTACGTTTTCTTAGGGTTTAATTTTAGTCCATGCTTTATTGACTAATCTATAGAAGCCGGAAAATTTCACGGATTCAGTGACCGGCATGCTAGAATTCATTGTCCTATAAATATTCAAGCCACGTCTATTCGTTTATTGTCTGTTGTTCCAGTGAGTAGCAGCTAGTGGACTTGTGTATGCACAGTACAGTGCATTCTAACAAGCATGTCATTGAAGCCGCGAAAATTTCCGGCCCCTACTAATCTAGAATGCTTGATAGCTCACACTTCATTGAATTAATCAATAATGTAACATTACCTTGAAGTACTAGAAGATAGATTTGGAAATCACCTGCATACGAATGGTAATTACAGTGTAATAGTTGCTTAGGTAGGTCATTAATAAAAATAGACAACAATAACGGCCCCAGCACAGAATCCTGGGGAACTCCTTTTTCCAAATGCACGCCAAGTTGACTGATTTTCTCCACAAACAACTTTTTGATGTCTATCACATACATAACTTTTAATCCATTCTAACGATACAACAGAGAATTTGAAATAAGATTTTAACTTAGTGTTTAAAAGCTCGTGATCATCAGAATCAAATGCTTTTCTAAAGTATAACAGAAATAATTGTTAGCATACGATTATCCATGTCTTGTTTGATGTCGTCACTTACCTGCAGAAGTGCTGTACACGTACTAAAACCTTCTCTAAAGCCAGCCTGATAGTCAACCAGCAGATTATATTCTCTTAGATATGTAGTAATCTTTTAGTGAGCAATATATTCCACAGCTTTGGAAATAGTTGAGAGAATACTTACAGGCCTGTAATCACTGGTACACTGAAGATTTTGTATCTTAGCGATGGGTTTAATGCCAGTTTCCACAGAGTTGGAAAACTACCCGTTATTAACGATTCGTAGAGATGATGATTTATTGCGGGCAAACTTGATTGTTTGCTGGTTTTCAACAAACTTTTAACTTACCAGAAGATTACTGGCTTTAGCTTGTACGTGGAGCTGTTGCCCTATTTGACTGAGCCAATAAGAATCCCGATACTGTAATATTTGATAACTGTTACTGGTCTGCAGACAGCTACGTTGTGTCAAAAGAGTATCACCGAATCTTATATGTTGTAAGAAACTATAGTGTTTTTAAAGCTATGTTGGCATATAACATTTTCGCGAATTACCCTCATCTCTAACGATTGGCTCAATATATCTGTCAAGCCTGCAAGAATAAACGGCAAGGCTTAGTTTATTATATCTATTCAGACTTTGTCATTACCTTGGGCTTTAGTTTTAATTCGTTTAATAGCCTTAATCACATCAACAGGTCTGACTACATTTAAATAGAAAAGTTCGGTTTCGCTCCTGTTATGTGCTTTTATAAAACATAAGGTTTCATTTTTTACTTCCAAATTAAGGTCGTCAAAAGAACTTACGAAATGATCATTAAGTTCGATGGCGCTTGTTCTGATACGTAGAGCCACGATTTTATGGCGAAAAGATTTTTGCAACATTTGGTTTCGATGCGGCATGTGCACACCTGCAGCTCTGCTACATCGTCTGTGATTGGATGATTTTACTCTCACTTGCCTTGGCAAATTATAGACTTACAGACTCACAATAATCTTATTCTGATCGGTGCAGTCAAATGAGAAACGTGTCTGAACAAAGACACGTTGCCAATAACCTTGAAACAGAACTGCCGATGTGCACGTGAGTCACTGAAACAAAGTGGGGCAAAAATCTTTTCGCGACAAAATCGTGGCCCTACTGATACGTTGACTTATGTTTTTAGAGTAGCTAAATTTCAGTCCCATTTTCCTAACAGTACTCCATACATGACAAGGAGTTGAGTTTGGTTGTACCAAGCAACGTGCGTACGATAAATTAGCTGCTCTAATCACTTGAGTACAGTGATTTCTGAGTAAACGATATTCCTCGTATCTCGTACCTACAAATGCGTCATTTTTGTTGTAGGCTACAAGATCTCCTATATAAAAACGCATAAAATATGCACGTATTAAATAATTGCTGAAATTTAAAATTAAAATTAAAAATATTTACAGTTTACTTTAAATATACAAAAATATTTTTTTTTTATTTTACATAGGATACGTTGTAGCTTACAACGTCGTTATTCACTGTGAATTATTTCAGTTTGGTAAGTCAGTTGGTTTTCCTTTAAAGCATAGAAACGTTTTATTCAAATTTTGACTTTGACATGACATAAAAAACATAAAAGTTAAAAAATTTTCTTTTCACTAAAAAGTAGTCACAATACATGTCTATAAAACAAGCCATGTCTAGAAATGTTGGTATATCTCGAAAATGTTTTGTGCCAACATACTCTTGAAAACACCGTAGTTTCTTGTAACATGTATGATTCGGTAATGTACGTCTGGCAATCCGTAATTGTCTGCAGACCAATAATAGGCATAACATATTATAACAGCGGGATTATTATTGGCTCAGTCAAATAGGGTATCAGCTCCACGTACAGGGAAAAGCCAGTAAGCTTCTGATATGATTAACGTACGTTGAAATCCAACTATCTGTCAAGTTTTCCTGCGGTAAACCGTTATCTGTAGCCATATCTCATTCAAGTTACTAAAACAAGAAAATTTTCGGTCAAGCGCCCCCTTGAATAAATCCACCTGACCTCGTCGAAACCTAGGGAACTGTCGTTATGACATGTACATGTTTGAACAATTCGTTCACAGTTTTAAATTACAGGCGATTTTGGGTCTGTGTGAGCCATCCCTTGCAGCACAATTAATAAAACATAACTTATCGGGATCCACGAGTGCTACGTTTTTGCAGAGGGGGTTAGGTGGGGCAAGTGGGCAGAGGCTGCGCAGTGCGATGCGCATTTGTCGTCCGAAGGGAGGCCACAGCCCTCGTTTGTCACCGCGCTGGCAGGACTAGAAACCGCAGGCGCAAATTCCACCCCCGCTGCGAGTACCGAGTGTGTTTTGTCTACTACAGGGTCTGTGCCTAAAGGGACGGGAGACGATAAAGGGATATTCGCTCATCGCGCATGCGCCGGGAAGCTTGTGGTCACACAGCGAATGAGACAGCAACGCCCTCTCCCATTAAGGGCGTTCAAGGGGGGGAAAATTCATAATTTTATATTTGTATGAAACAGTGTTAGTTTTGTAGACATTACTTAAGAGTACATTTACCTCTAACGAAAAAAAATTAGCTCAGCCAGTTTTTCCGTAATGTCACTCCAAAGTCAAAATTTGCATATTTTTACTTCATACAAAACTTGAAAACCAGTAAATATAATGAAATGGAAAAAATCTCATCAAAACTACACGTCACCGTCTACGGCTTGAAGCATATACAAACCAATTATAAAATATTTTTGTGTTTAAAATAAATTTCTAAAAGTACAAAAAAAAATTTTAAATTTTGAAATTTTTTATTTGACATAAACATTTTTTGTAACGGGTTTTATATGCTACAAGCCATAGACAGTAACACGTAGTTTTGATGTGATTTTTTCCATTTCATTATGTTAACGGGTTTTCAAGTTTTGTATGAAGTAAAAATATGCAAATTTTGACTTTGAAGTGCCATTACGGGAAAACTAGATGAGCTAATTT